>VDFB02392569.1:0-29014 GCA_007258455.2 Sequoia sempervirens | reverse complement strand
AACTATGTTAGTGGATGCAAAAAGTATCAAGATAAAACATATTATTAGCTTTTGAGCATATCTTACAAAATAGGATAATCTGGATCAAAATACTGGATCAACAGACTTCCATTACTGGAGTAGCTAAATACTGAAAAACATCAAAATCCCATTGTCTACTGACATCAATGACAACCTCTTAATTTCCAACTGACACATAACTCAATGGGGCTATACCCTTCAGATTTTTGTTCATCTCTCATTTGCTCCTCTATCCCAAAAGGGGTAGTAAAATTTAGATTTATCATCTGATACATAGTTATGGGAACATAGCCCTTTGATTCATTACTTGAGGAAATTACAATCACTTCCATTAATGGAAAAACTCGATGGTAAATAAATATTAATGTAGCACTAACACTACTTTTTGAGGGCATATCTCTGGAAAGTGACAAGGAGTCCGACTTTGTTGGTGAGACTGGAAGTAAGTATTTAAAATTGGCCTCCTCCTTCATCCTTTTCTTTACTTCACTAATTTGAGAAAGAGCAATTTTGATAGTCTTAGTGTCACTTAACTAGACAACATTTTTATAGTCGTTTCCCTCTATCATATAAACAATGGCCTCTTTTTCCTTCTTGGCCTTCAAGTAGCACTCATTCAGGATTACTAAATTTCTTGCAGTTAACCTGAGACGCACCATCCTGACACAAGAATTTCCAAACATCAGTCTCATTCAATGTTGGATGGAAAGAATGATGAGCACATAGGTTCTAGAGCTAAACCTAGTAGCTCTGATACCACATGTAGCAAGCCAATTGTTCAAGCAAGTAAATTTCCTAAGTATTCGCTTTCAAGTAAATAAAGTATGTTTCATTACCATTGCTATAAAAAATTTCTTTTCCAAAAGAGAACAAATTAAATGACAACAAATTTCAAGCATTGATTTCATTTTCAATATAATATTCCACATATTACAAATTTCCAAAGATTGTATACAAAATACATACATAGCTCAACCAAGCTTCAAAGAAATAGATATAGATGGTCTAGGAATCTCCTTTCAAATCTTGGTTTCTAGTTATGGAGGAAAAGCATGACTCAAGCACTTTTTTGCCAACCATGGACTTAAATGTGGTCCCCAACACATCTGCCATATATGGAAAGATGGCCCTACCCTTTGACAAAGAGATTAGTGGAATAACCTCATAACTATAACCATTCTGAGCTTAGTGTTGTGCCCTACATACCTAGAACTTGTATCCACTACAATCCTGAAATAACATGCATGAAAGAAACACGATGAACTAACAGTGTAGTGAAAGGAAATCACACTACTTTGGAAAAAGTATTCTCACTCAATACTTCGAGTGACACTCATCCTATTCACATACACTACCCTAGCTCAATTTGACTTTAGGCCATTATATTCTATGAATAGGCAATTTCCTTCAATAGGTAATCCTTAACCTAAAAAACAACCTATTCCCATTTCCCAAAACATAATGATATCTCCACCAATAAAGCATAATCTATAAGTTATCCCCTTCAATGGATATTCTAATCCTAGATATAACATTACAACTTTCTAATTCTACAAATGAACTTTGCATAAGCAACTTAACATGATATTCCCGTTTCATCAATTCTAGTATGTAATACTATTGAAAATAAATAATCTCTCCTTAATATGGAGTATGCACAGCACTCGTAAGAAAATCATATCAATAAGACTCTTTTCCTTTCCAATAAGCCAATAGATCATAACTCTATTTCAAGCAATCAAATGCAATTCCAAACAAAACATACAAGACATTCAATCTTTTACTAAACAAATAAACATAAAGAGAATAGAATCTCATGCCTGTTAATTACTTTATTCCAATTGATTCATTGGTTCTTAAGCTTGGCACCCTCTTGAAATCAACTTAGCAACTATTCCTCCTCAAATTCCTCCTAATATTTCCTCACTAAATACCTCTCAACAAATAAAAACCTCACAATTTATAAAATGCAACAGAATGGAGAAGTGTGATTATGCACAATAAAAAGTGTATTCAAATGAGGTAAGAGTTCCTCTATTTATACCCAAAAACTAGCATCTACATGCTAGAAACAAGGTCAACGAATTGAAAGTTCTTAGCTCAATTCAATCAACTCAACTTGATAATAAAAAGGTGGCAAATTCCTATCCTAATACTCATCCAAACAGAATAGTAGGTCAACTCTTCGCTTGCCAACAACTTGTTGACCAATTCATATTTACACATGTTTTAATCTGGAAATTGAATTACAAGGTTAAAAGACTTCTATTGAATCACTGAGGGGTTTGTACAGGATCATCATGGAAAAAACAGGCCCTTAAGTGGCAAAAAATTCAAAAAAATCAGAGTTAGGCAACTTGACATAAAAATTTGAATAAGTTATCTATATTATTTCAAAAATATGTAAGAATAGAATTTGTAGCAAATTGAATGTAGTTTCTAAATTACTGGTTTATTTTAAAAAAAAATCTATTTGGTGAAAATTTGAAATTTCAATGCAAGAGTATTTAAATTTCAGGGAAAAAATAAGAAGTAGGTGTTTGTCTAATGACCCTAACCACAATAACGATAATATTTTTTTATAAGATTTTAGATATAAGTAGAGGACTCATGTCCCGATGTGATACATATTTTTTATAATTTTTTTCTAAGTAAATAATTAATTATGAATTTTTGTTTACATCTTTTAAAAAATATAAAAACTCCTATGTCTGACCACCTTTAACTTGGTCAAACTTCATGAAATTATTATTATTATTTTTAATCCTATAGTATGCGAAGCATAGAATGTGACACATGTTTCAGATTCAAAAAATGTGATACTATTTGAAAGCTATAGATGTTTTTCAATCAGCCTATCAATTAAGAATTTAGTCATAATTCAAATAGAAAATGAATAATAATTATTTATTAAATTCAAAGTAAAGCATAATTTATATTGGTGGAAAGTTGAGAATCTCCTTTAAAAACCCTTTTCGTTTCATCAATTTTGGGTAAAAAAAGTTCGTCAACCACATACCCATCATATCGCCACTTTCTGCCCCATCATGATCCTGCACATACCCTGAGTTCATAATATGGAATCAACAATTCACCATATTCCCTATCATTTATCTTATTGTTTCATAGAAAAATAAGTCAATACTCTTAGTGGCTGCATTTTACTTAGCTGACTTGGTCATTGCCAAAGCATTCGACACATAAAAAACAACTTCCCTTTTTATAGTGTTGCTTTATTCATTTATACTGCACGTTGCTTTGTATAGTGCACAACACTTTAACTTTATGCTTTATTCATTAAATATAAGCTATGTGCAATAGATATTAGCTTATGCATTTCCATCACATTTATCAATGATAATATATGCAGTTTAATCATTTAACATTGCACTGTAATATGCAGTGATATATCTACATTATATTGACCATATCATATATTCATTAAATCGGCCATACCATATATATATATAGTCATTGTTAATAGCATTAAATTCTATTTATAATTATATGTATATATATGTATATATACGAATATATTATATATATATATATTTCTTGACAATAAGTTTGTCTAAATAATCCATTTGTTATTCAAATAAATAAGATCAAGTTAACATTTCATAAACATTATTGTATGTATATATAGCTATATTCATGTATATGTACATATACATATATCGACATACTCGTATGGACATTCCTATTTGTCAACACATACGCGTATATTGACATGTGTATATATATATGTATATATGCATATATCTCATATATATATATATATATACATTCGATTATACAATTGATCAATCACATATATAATTCATATCTTATCAATAGGTATATATGCATGTGATGTATATATACATATATACATACATGTCTTATTGTCCATTTGATATCCCCATGCCCATGAGTGTGCGTAGGTACGTTTGCCTACGTATTCTCATGTATGTGTTATCTCACATGTATGGGTTATCGTCGACATGCACATGCATACATGAACTATGTATATATATATCTCATCGATCAAGTATAGCAATACAAAGAAGAACTCACATGCACCAAGCACTTAACATAAACCAAGGATGCTCTTAATAGAAATCACAATCCTTCCTAATGCAAACACAACATACTAAAGGATGACTTACCAATTCCGAAACTATGACTTGACTCAACCATTCTATAAGTGAGTGTGTGTAAGCTTAGTTAGATTTTGTTATAGGTTACCTGACCAAGTTCTTCTCCTGAGTGATACTGCCCCTTGTTTCCAAAGGATTGACTCTAAATCTGCATCCAACTTAACACATTTTCATAGTAGTCATCCGTTCATCAAAACAAGCATTTGCATTACACATTTCATAGTTATAATATCAAATTCAATAACCATCCATTACAAATATCCATTTCATTATATAACATCAAATGAACTAAACATACATTCATAATTTTCTAATGATTCAGATAAACAAAGTGCAACCATATATATTTCCTATAAGAATTCCAAATACATTCACATATGAAATGATTTACCCTAACATAGTAATAGTAAATAGGTAAACGCACAACGGGGTGTAATAGTTGGTTGGTTTCTACAAGGAGATGTGCCAAGCTTGGTTGAGTAGGTGGAATCTCAGGAAATAGAGGCATTGAAGATCTTGGAGTTATCTTCCTAGTTTGGGTTAGGTAGTTCTTAGCTCTTATAGCTATATCATAGATATTAGGCAAGGTTATTCCTTCCATTAACTATATCATGATAATACCACCACTAGATAAAGCTCTCAAGTAGTACAAGAATATATTGTTTGGAGAAGTCAAGTAGCTAAGGATGAAATTCTGTCACATGTTTTTTGGAACCTAAAGTTAAAATATCATCAATTCATGTGGGTGGATCTCTTGATAGTAGTTATTTGTTCCACTAGAGATAGATGGTTGCTCTTATCTTCAAAGTATTTACAAAAATTCTCACCCAATTCATCCCACTTATGTATTGATCTTGACAACAACCCCCTATACCATTGTAATGCCTTAACTTTTAGGGCAGTGGCAAGGAGTCTAACAACTATATTTTCTTTTATAATATTATAGACTAAGAACATATTGGCAATGTCTTGGATGTGTTAAATTATGAGAGTAGTAACATTCTCACTAGAAAAATAAGGTATAATTTTTAGGTTTTCTATTGGAATTTCATTACAGTTAGTAAGGACAAGAGGCCTTCCTCCATCAAAAGTGACAAATAATTGATTCCTTTGAACAAACACATAAGGGATATGGAATATTCCTACGTTTAGATGGAAGAACCTTCTAGAAGTAGGTATAGATTGTAATTTTAGAGGGGTTCTTGAATATGGTGAGGTATTCCTAAATTTTTTTCTCTTTTTGATGAAGATACAAACAACTCCAACAAATCAAAAAGCTTACCTTTTGAGGATGATCTTGTTTGTATATTTGGCATGAATAATTAGCACTATCTTGAAACCAAGAAACTTTTGGAGTCACCATGTGCTTGTAGGATGTGTTCAATAACTAAAAATTGCTAAGAATAACACCAATTTTATCTATTAAATAATGTAAGTTGAGCATAGGTATCAAGTCAACTCGGACATGTTACTCAAATGCTCCAAGTAAAAAGCTGCTACAACTCATTCATGTTTTTTCATTTTTCATTTTTTAAAGCAATTACAACTCATGCATATTTATCCAATTATTTTTTAGTAGTTAAAATTTCCTTTCGTCATATTTATTTACATGCTAGGCAATGAAAGTTTCTAGAAAATAATGAAAAAACTTCAGAAAAGTTGGTACAATTCAGTTATATTTATCCATTTTTAGAGATTTATCCAACCGTCTTTTAGTAGTTGAAACTTGTTTTATTTGCATGCTACACAATGAAAGTTGCTAGATAATTGTGAAAAACACTTTTGAAAAGTTGGTATAGTTCAATCATATTTATCCAAATGTTAAAAATATTTATTCAATTATTTTTTAGGATTTGAAACTTGTTTTTTGATGCACTAAGACTTGTTTTCCAGCATCTAAAACTTGTTTTATGACTCCCTAAAACTTGATTGCAGGTGTGAGACTTGTTTGAGGCTCAAATCTCACACTATATGTAGCCTATTGACTAATTATAATTATTAAAATAAAAGTTTAATAAATTATATGGAAAAATAATGGATGAGATGAAGGGATGTTCTATATTTATCTTAAATTTAACAATCATTTATATTTCTAAATGTTAATAAATATTTAACAATAAATATAAGTGATACTATATAATAATAAAATAACTCTTTAAATAAAATATTAACTAAACAAATCAAAGTAAAAGAAAAATAAAAATATCTTCTCAAAAAATAAAATTAAAAATTACATACAAATTAAAAATATTATTAAATATGGGGTGGGGGGTCTAGTTCGATTGGCTAAAGCATCATGTTGTAGGCAAGAGGTCACGGGGTCTAGTCTCCCCCCCTCCACAGGGCGTGTTGTGCCGATGTCACCGGACAAGTGCATTACAGTTTATAGCTCGATTGGCTAAAGTATCATGTTGTAGACAAGAGGTTGGGAGGTCTAGTCTCCCCCTGTCTAGAGGGCCTGTCGCGCCAACATCACCGAACAGGCGCATTACAGTTTATAAAAGAACTACCTGATTCTTACAGTCTCTATATATAATTAAATACTTCCATTAATGAAGATGGAGTGTTGAGACCCTTAAAGAAAAAAAGAGCCGAGGCAAAATGGAAGCCACCCCAACCAAGATGGTTTAAAATGAATTTCGACGGAAGTTAAGAGGTAACCCAAGCTCTCAAATGTAGAATGTATCGTTCATGACTAGAATGGAAAAATAACATGCAGAGCCTCAAAGCGCCTCTTCCCAAGAACTTTAGGCCCTTCTTATGGGCTTTGCAAATATGTTCAAATCTAAAATTTTCAAAGGTGGAAATCGAAGGGAACTCCACTTTAACTATTAACGCATTAAGAACAAAACACTTACAAGGATGGAAGCTAAATAATATTCTATCTGCAATCCAAAGCCAACTTCTAAACTTTGAAGACCAAATTTCAAACCACGTGTACAGGGAAGCCAATTTAGAGGCAAATACCCTTGCCAACATGACAATTAACAGATTAGAGGAACTGGATCATGGAGTATTCATTCATAATGACTAGGACTTGGGAAAGGATGATCGACCTAACACTATATTCATGCACACACCCATTTGGTTGATCTCTAACCACTGTGAGATGGCCTTTCTAGGTCTAATAACAAAGAGACGCTTGCAATGTGTCTTCAAGACCTGACAGTGTCTAATTCTATTTGCTATACAGTGGGTGCTGGGAGAGGATTTCCCGTGGGCTGAGCATAGGTATCAAGTAAATTCAGACATATTGTTCATGTTTGTGACTTCTTTGTTAGGGCTTTAGGGAAATTCACTTTCAACAATTTATCGTCAACAATTCATCGTTGTGATAAATTCATCTCGTGGAAAATTCACCACCAGCAATTCATGGTGGTGAATTTTCCACGAGATGAGTTTGTCATGACGATGAATTGCTAGAGGTGAATTTGTTGATGGTGAATTGTTGAGAGTGAATTTTTTTAGAGCCCTCTCTTAGACTTGAGGGAACCAAGGAATGTTATAAAATTGATGGCAATGACACTAATAAAGCAACAATTCCTAAGACATCTCAATAAAGTCTTGGAGGTGGCCAGATACGGAAATGGAGTCCCTTTGCCTTCAGATTTTGGCAGGCTCATGGCTCGTTGGGACCTAGTACAGTGGTATCCCTTTGTCTTTTCCTATGGGACAACATCTATACTGATAAGATGACACAAGGCTAACAAAGGTGCAAAATTCTTGTAAAAGACCTTGAACATTATCAACTTGAAGGGTCTAGAATGGATGACAACCTTCATCAAAGAGTGCTCTGACGAATCCTTGGCGATACCTCGATGATGAATTATCTATGTATATTTTAAATTTTGGTGTTTTTAGGTTTAACAAAGTTAATGATGCTTTATATAAAGGGGTTTTATATGTAGTTGTGTAAACATTAGATTTTAAATTGTTGGCTTTACAATGGACAATTTGTACATGTAGTAGCAAGATATATGTAGAACTAGGTTCGACTTAAATTCTTTTTGCAACTTGAAAATGGGAAGGAATGATGTAATCAATTTTTTTGATTAATAAATGGGAGCAATTTTTTTTGGTCGTATTTTACATATATAATAAATATATATAAATATATATATTTGTTGGAGATACTTTCAAGGGGGCCTCTTTAGCTTAGAGTCAAGGTCTGAGGGGTATCCATTCCGCCAAAATCCATCCAGGGCATGATCTCGACCTCATCCTTTTTTAGACGTCGGGGCTTTGCACTCAACAAGACTTCATTTATACATCAATTGAAATAAATTGAATGTCTTTATATATACATATATATTTGTAAATTAAGTGAAATAAATTGAATATTTTTTATATAAATTTTTCTAAGATAAATATATTAGTACATATTATATCATTAATTTATAAAAAAATAAAAATCAAATATAAAAATATGAATAATAAATAAAAATAATAATAATTTTTTTATTAAATTATTAACAAAATATATTTAAGTGTTAAAGACTTGTTCTACAATACGCTAACACAAGATATTAAAAGTTCTATCATATTTTCTAAACAATTTATTTTAAAAAAACTATTTATTATTAATTTTTCAATTATTTGATTAGATTTATTTTTCATTAAATAATTTATTTTTAATTTTTAGTTTTTATTTTTTCATAAATTTAATTCCTAATTTCATATTGATAACCTTCAAGAGTGGAAGATTCTTTTAAGGTGGCTCTAGAAGATCAATTTTCAATTCTATTGTCAAAAGTGGGCCCAATTTTTGTTTACACACGTGACTAGCTAATCCATGAATAGATGGTTTGTCGTATGTTATTACACAAAGTATTGATGTTCATATCAACAGTTACTTGCTTTCTATTGGAAATTAAAACCATAATTAACAAATGATAACATCTTTAAAATTGGAGATTCTTTGTTTTGTGGTTGTTTCTTTTTGGTTTCTTATGGTTGTTTTCACTTTTGATTTTGTGTTTTGACTTTGGATCATAATTTATATTATTTATATTTTTAAGGATTTAATTGTATATTTTAATTTTTTATTTTAATAAATAATTTTCTTATAATTTTTTTGAGATTTTATTGAATATTAGTTATTGATTTGATTAATGGTTAAATGTGTAATTCAAATTTTACTAATTAATATTTATGATATTATAGTATCATAATAATAAATTTTAAATTAAATTATAATTTTTTGTTATAGGTTATACTAACTTTCTAAATATAAAAATTAACACATCATTCTCTTCTTTCATAAAGATGCCATTTATTTTATTTGTAAGATTTTAGTTGATTTAAAAATTTCATATTAAATGGGACATTGTCTTCTCTAAAATATTGTATTGATCCTAAATTAAACAATGACATCTTCTTTATATAGTAAAATGATAATGATATTAATTCTTACAAAAGGTTAAAATTGATTCATGGGTCTACAAAATATATAAAAAAACATAATGGATAGTGTAAATGTAATGAAACGTTTACTTGCTTTCTATTGGAAATTAATATCATAATTAACAAATGATCACATCTTTAAAATTGGAGATTCTTTGTTTTGTGGTTGTTTCTTTTTGGTTTCTTATGGTTGTTTTTACTTTTGATTTTGCCTTTTGACTTTGGATCATAATTTATATAATTTATATTATAAGGATTTAGTTGTATATTTTAATTTTTTATTTTAATAAATAATTTTCTTATAAATTCTTTTGGAGATTCTATTAAACATTAATTATTGATTTAATTAATGGTTAAATGTGTAATTTATCTTTGATTAATTAATTTTTATTTTATTTTAACATCATAATTATAATTCTTAAATTAAATTATAATATTTTGCTATAGGTTATATTAACTTTCTAACTATTAAAATTAATATATCATTCTTTTCTTTCATAAAGACATCATCTTTTTTATTTGTAAGAATTGACTTGATAAATAATAATTCCATATTAAATGGGACATCATTTTCTCTAAAATATTGTACTGATCCTTAATTAAACAATGACATCATTTTTATATAGTTAAATGATGATGATATTAATTCTTACAAAAGGTTAAAATTGATTCATGGGTCTACAAAATATAAAAAAAAACATATAGAATAGTGTAAATGTAATTCCAATAAGAGAATTCAAATAATAGGCATGCATTGAAGATAAGGCATATGCAAAATAAAACATATCCTTTGATGTCTCACATGCCTTATTATAGTAATAAGATTGTCATGAGGTTGCTTCCTACTAGATCTTGAAGATAAAACAAGGGGTATAAAATAAGCGATCCTCCATATGTAGAGCATTGTGGAAGCGAAGTCTTTGGCTAGATGTAATAACCATCCTTAATTTTTTTTTGAAAAAAATTGTTAGCTCAAAAGAATGAAAATGCTAAACAACTTTTATTTCCTCTTTTTGATTACCAAGTTCCTAGTGCGGGTGAGGCAAGAACATACAGTGTACGTGATTACAATTATACTTGAAATGAGTAGCTAAAAGTAACGTCTACTTATCCAATGGGGTTACCTATGCACATCCACTATGCAATGGGAAAGCTGATACAATAATGAAATGTAAAAAACAAGCTCTTCCACTTTTTAGTGGTGAGTGAGTGCCAAAGACACTTGTTCACTAGGGTGAGTAAAAGAGCCACTTATCTAGTGGGGTGAATAAATAAACCACTTATGTAGTGGGGTAAGTAACAAAAAGAAATCAATAGCAAGCTCTTACAATTCATTATAAATCAATACATATGTGTTGTTACAAATATGACCATTAAAATAGTTTGATAGAACATCCCCACATATCCCACAACACTAAGAACCAACTACCCATCATGAGAAATGACAATATACCTCAAGGAAATGCCAAATAAGTGATTGGTATAGGTCTGAAACTTCACTGCAACACTTTGGACAATGAGATAAAGAATCAAAAATCTTAAACGATCCAATCCCAATGCACCCAAAGGTCAATGTAGACTTGGAACAATGTTTCCAACTCCTCTAAACTATAAAAAAATTCTCTCAAAATGCAAACTCAAACACCATCAAAGAATTCAAATTGACAAAGCCAAACCTGAAAGTTTCAATCAACACCAATGGTGATCCTTCAACAAAATCTCACTAATCTAGCTAGAGAATTTCTTTCAATTACGAAACTAGAAAATCCATGAGGGTTTTCATCCTCAAAGATTTGGAGAACCAGAGAAAATTTGATAGCATAACAGTATCATTCTTCAACATATCTAAATGAGCCCCCATCACCTCCTTTTATAGCTTTTTTCGTTGTTTTTTATGAAAAAAATCTATATATATATATATATATATATATATATATATATATATATATATATATATATATATATATAAAGTAATAAAATACAGTTGTTCATAAAAAAGATTAAACAAAACTATTTTTTCATGGATGAAATTAAGTGAATTTTATATTTAAAATAATAAGTATGTCTTTTAAAATTAGTTGGTTGATATTTTATAATAATACATCATTTTATTTAATTTTTCAAAAATATTAAGCCAACCTATAATTAACATTTTTCAGTAATTAAAGAAATCCATTTTTTTATAAATTATTTTTATTTTAATTTTTTATATAAAAATGTATATTCACCTCACTAAAAAATAACAACATAGTGAGTTTCTCCTTAATTATCATACAAGACCTCTTTTTTATAAATATTGAATGGATGATATTCATTTAAAATTGTGTTTCAAACATTTAATATCTTAATGTGTATATACATATAATATCTCCCCTTTCTCATACAAGTTTATTAAAATTTTAATTATATTTTATAACAAAATTAAACTTTTTAAAATAGAGAAATTTGGACAACTCATAAAGCTTATAGTGTTTATATATGTAAATGGCCTGCTTGAAATTTGCAGCCAATCTTATCCCTTACACTGCCAGCCATTGTACAGACTCTGATCCTAGGCTTCTCAATACATATATTTAAGTACTTTTCTAGAACATATAGATATTATGAAATTTGAGGAGACCATCTGGCATTTGGATCGAAATCCTTACCTTTTTTTCAGAGGAAGCTCACTTTATTTTTATTTAACATTGGATCACATAAAATCAAATATAAGTTTAGTTAAGGTCAACCAATATCTCATTTTCTACAGGATTAATCTACACGTGGAGTTCAATGGTGGAAATGCCAGATATGGGGAGACAGAACCCAATGGCCGGCTAAACATCATACATTTATATCTAAACCATAGATGGAAGATCTAATGGTTCATATTTAAACTTCTATATTGAATCCAGTTTTTACTTGGTCTTCAACAACTGTAAGATATACTTCAGCAATGACGTTAAGGTGGCAAAACTTGCATGAATATTAAGGGAAGCAAATATAAAGGAAACGTAAGAAGCTATGAGAATTCAATGCCTGTGAAACTAAGACTTTATTACAGCAGAAGTGCTTATAAACGTGCTTAAGCAAACACTGCTGTATTCAGTAGATTAAGATGGGTTGTGTGGGTAGGGATTGGACAAGCTATGTTCAGCGAAAAAATTCTCCAAGACCTGTGTGGTTAGCTGAGAATGATCCAGTTATGATTGCTCCTCCTTCAGACAGGAGTGAAAATAGTATTTCTAGTGTGCAAAGTGGACTATCCATGAATTCACCAAGTAATTTTGGTTTTACTACTCCAAACAGAAATGGTGAAGTTATCATGGTGCCTGCCAGGGGATCCGAAACACCTTTGACAAGAAAAAGGATGCCTGGGATTATGGGATGTTCTGCTGCTGAAGTTCGTTGGAAGATTGAGGGTGCATCCTCTGAGAATCTCAAAGATCTTACAATGAAGTTGTACAAAGCTATGGAGAAGAATGGATTGACTCACGAGGCTGACAAAGCTTTCAAGCACTTGAATAATAGCTCAAAATTGGGTTCTGAAGAACAAGAGCTAGAAGAGGGTCTTAGGAAGGAGCAATTGCTTGGCATGGACTATCTTATGAGAGATGGAATTATCAACTATCTCTGTAATGTTTCTCGGATTACTCCACCAATTCCTCAACAGGTACTACTACCATCTTCTGAAAAATATTTGTGATATGGACAACTTGGTAGAATATAATTGAATCCACCAATTCCTCAACATGTTCTAGTATAGAATATATTTGAGTTGTATTGCAAGCTTTTAGATTCAACTATGTATGTTTTTCAATTGATGTTTCAGATCACACTCCGTGATCCATCATCAAGAAGAGGGAAAATAGACTGTAAAAAACTCATACCAACTATATTTGAATTGTTGGTGTACTAGAATCTATGGAAAGAAGTCCCATGAATGAATACCAATTTCTGATCCTATGATAATATTGCAGTTAGTTTTAAAATCATGAAAGTATAGCTCGCAGTTAGTTTTAAAATCATGAAAGTATAGATCTGTTTTAAGATGTGCTAGAGCTGTATTCTTCATATTTGCATCTTGATTTTATTTCAATTCCCCATAAATATCTTTCTATTAGAATAGAGATTGACTTCTAGACAGTATGGTTTCCTAAGTTCAAACACTAGACAATTGAGGAAAATTAACAAATGTTGTCCTGCCTTTTGAAATTGAACTTTCTAACAGTAAAAAATTCCCTTTCTGATAATGCAGGTTGTGAAATTTTCTGGACTAAAATACAGTGCTACTGTGGAACTTCCTAGCCCTGGTTATGAAACCTTTGGGAAAAAGCTTCTTGGCTGTTTCTTTGGACCATTCAAAAGTTTGTATAAGAAAAGAAAACCAATAAATGTACAAATTCTACAAGATATAGATGGTTACATTATGCCGGGCTCTATGACTCTACTTCTAGGACCTCCTGGTATGTATTCACTGGCAATTGGCTTAAAGTTGAATATAAGATAAAATTATTCGCCTTCACCCAGTTTTCAATAATTAGATTAATATTTTTACTGTTTGCTAATGCAATTATAAATTAAGGTTCATATGACTGTTTTTTTTTAATATATATATTTAATAATTATTTTCGTATTAATAAGAGGGTATTTTTTTGCAATGTATCAAATTATGATGTTTTATCAAAATTTAATTATATAAATCTTGTCATTAGATTAGTAAGTTAAATGTGTTTGATCTTGAAAAAATTCTATGATTAAGTTCATTTGAGTTAGAGTTATATTAGGATGGATGGCCTCTCGAAAAATCTCGATACTTCACCTTTCTAAAACCAGTTTCTGGTTCCTTATTCCGGTAGAAAGCATTGCTGATCTTGTTGTCCTATTTATTGTTGGTTCTTGTCTCTCTTCTTGAAAGACTTGCTTTGTTTACTGTTTTTATTTTGTATGTATGACTGTTGTATATTGAATTCGGACCCTTCCCACTTTACTTTATCAAAACATTGTCTAAATATAATGAATACTAAATAAATCATTCATATTAATAAAAAAAAATTCATGTGAACCACTACTCATAAATTATAAAATAGTAAATTTGACTCAAAAATTATAATATTTTATATTCTAATATATGGACACCAACAAATTGTATTTATAAAATCTTTGATTGTTCCATCTCTTCTTAAATCAGTCTAACACAGCTATTATTTTTGTACTTTTCAGGGAGTGGGAAGAGTTCTCTTCTAAAGGTATATCATATGAAAAGTAGAACCCGAATAAGTTCTCAGTTATGGTTGTTTAATTAATTGAACTATTTATACTCAAATCCATGCAGATTCTTGCTGGAAGATCACAAGAGACTAAGGATGTGTCCTTTGAAGGCTTTGTATCATACAACGACAAAAAACCCTCTGAAATAGTTCTTACCAGATTTATAGCTTATATTAATGGCCAGCTTAACAAGTATGACACTGAACCTCACATTTTTACAGTTACTTGACCAACAGATGAATTTTCTCTACAGTATATAAATATCAAATAAAAATGCTTGCAGGCACATTCCTTTCCTATCTGTGAGGGAAACTCTTGAATTTGCCAGGGATTGTACCCAAGGACTAAGGCCTGAGAACTTCACACCTCAAATGAGAAAGTTCTTCGCCCAAGCATTAGTGGAAGGGCAGGATCCATTCCTGGAGTATGTTCTCCAAATTCTAGACCTCAAAGCTGTAGAATTTGGAGTTGTGGGTGTTGGCCAGGATGGCAATTGCATAACAGAAAATGACAGAGAAAAACTAACTACGGCTGAGCTCGCACTTGGAACATATGCCGTTATGCTCTATGACCAACCCTGTTCAGGGAACGATTCTCGTGCAACATTTGAACTGGTTAGCACTCTGAGATCCATCAGCCGAATCCAGCAGTCTTCTGCGGTGATGTCTATTACCCAATTATCAGAGGAAGTTTTTAATCTTTTTGACCGTGTAATCCTCCTGGGGAAAGGCCAGACCCTATACCAGGGACCTGCCCAGGATGCCATCCCTTACTTTTCCAATCTTGGGTAAATAAATTATATAGATTTTATTCAACCATACTGTTACATTTTTACTATTTTTTGTTGGTGAAATTTAAACCCTGTTTTTAATGTGATGCAGTTATGCTAAGCCTGCCTATGTAGATTCTGGTGCCTTTCTTGAAGACATTGCCGCTGGAGAAGGATCTCAGTATCTCATGTCTGGAAATGCTGCACTAAGCCTTCGGGAGCTTGTTTGTAGCTATAAGGAGTCTGATCACTACAGAGATGTAATAAGAATAGTTCAGGGTGAAGATGTTATTCACACTTTCTGGGTAGAGAGTGAGCCTAATATCGGACTGTCAGTGAGAACACCCTCTATCAATGATTTTTCAGCCTCTTACCAGTTAAAATCTGACATAGGTAGGTGGTTTTCTTCAAATAAACCAAATCTCACAGTTCATTTTAAATTGTCATGATATGATTGCATATTTGTGATGATTGGGATTCAATTGTTTTATCCAAAAGCCATATTCCTTGACTCATATTTCATGGGTTGTGGTTCAACTAATCTCTAAATAATGTTCATATAGACAAAACATTAGAAATATCAAAAATAAAATTGAAAAAAATTATATAAATATAATATGTTCAGTTTAATTAACATAGTGGTATGATGGTGCTAATCTAAACATAGAAGACTGAAAAAGAACATAAGAAATACTTCTATTTTTCTAAGGAATAGGAAAAAAAGTCTATCAGTAACATTGATTTCCATGATTTTCAGAGGTAGTGGTTGCCAAGCTCCCCAGCAAAACAGACAGCACATGTGGTGTTGGAAGCACAGGAAAAATCCAGGAAGGAGACATTGTCACAGGAATCTCAATCAACAATGAAGAAATGAAGTATCTTGCAGTGGGCTCGAGCATTCACCAACGTAGCAGAGCATCTGAAGTATATAACATGCTAAAAAATGCAAGAGGTCATGTTCGCCTTCAAGTTGAACGTCATAAAGAACAAGAGGTGAGGCAACAGGAAGCCTTTTTCTTTCTCTGTAGCTATTTACCAGGATATTACAGGCAGTTTGATGATAAATAACTGGATAAAGGAAGCCATTTCTGAATGCAAGTTGGGATTAACTTGAGGAATTGTGTGTTTTCTTAGGTTTGCTTTTGGTTCTATATCATTATGCATATTTGCTTAAGGTTAATGATACCAATATTGAATAAAATGGTTCTAAATAAGGCACAAGTTTGAGGGTCTTATAAAAAAACTCTGTTTTCACAAGAAGAATCACAGGCAGAAAGCAGTTATGAGCTCCCTTAACCAGTTCATGTAAAATTGTCAGCAAAGAAACTTGGCACAATAACTAGGAAATAAAAAGAATGAACAAGTACCAAAATGAGCATGTAAAAGTGAAGAAATTGTATTGACTAACTCAAAATCGTTATTTTGTATGACTATCTCCTCTGCTTTCTCCTGCAACAAACTATCTTCATATTCCTCTCTTTTATTCTAACATTGGATATTTCCCTAATGTCTAATACACGTTTTGAATTAACTTAATAAATAAAACTGTATTCAGTTTTTCGAAACCACCATGGAACTCGAGAACTTTTCCATGGTTCGGGATGTATCACAGAGTCCAGTCAGGTATTGCTCTTTCATTATTTTCTTTCATGATCCAACCTTATAGAAGATTTAACAAATCCTAGAAGTGCCAACGCTCTTAACAAAATATTCACTTTCTTGAGGATTCACTGAAATTATAAACAATCTTATCCTTGATCGCTTAGATTTATTACTTGAGTATAATTTGCACCTTGCTGAGCAGTCAAGCATGAAAGTCTTGTAAACATGGGATCCTGACTTGTAAGTGAATTTTCAGAGTTGGAAGGCCATTTTCTTGTCTATTTTGACTGTAAGATTATTTTCATGACACAAAGTAAAAGGTTCACACCATTTATATATCCCTCTGCAATCTTTCTGAGGTCTTCGCTAATCACCAAATAATAGTCAACAAAAGAACAAAAATATGCTCATATGCATGCATCATACAGCTTATTCATAACAAATAATCAGTAAGATCGCTAGAATCTTTGACCATGTATATTAAATTACTTCAAAAGGTATAATTCAGCTACATACGATATTAAAAGGTTCTCTTAAGAGTCTGATTACAAAAGAACTGAGAATAGAGTTCATCCATATAAAACAAAATCTAACCTACAAATGGATACAGGGCCTCTTATTTGACACTGGCCTGACTTTTAATGATTTTCACAGAATGACACTGACCATGATTTGAAATCATAAAGGAAACTTGAAATAGTAGTTGGGTTTCTTGCTCGATATGATCTCTTAGCTCTAAAAGGTGTTAGGTTGGTGAAGAAGTCCATATTTCTATGTCAATTCACCTAAAAGCACCCTTAAATCATGCTAAAAAGACTTTGGGCATCAAAAATAAAAAATGATTATAGAGTGTCTTTGATATCAACTCTTAAAAATAGGCTTCATTTCTCATGGGCCATTAGATTGGATGTGACATGGGAAATTAGATGGCTCATGCTACTTTGAGAAGAAATATTGCTACTTTTTTACCTTGAAGTCCAAATCGAATGCATCAAGGAGCCCTATGGATGAAATACAAAACCTCCCAAAAGTGGATCTCACTACTAATAAGACTTAGAGATTGAAGGAAAAGAGATGGGTCTAATGTGCTAACATGGACCCATGCATGGATTATCCATTCAATTTATCTAATGTTAAACCTTTATCTCTATACACTAGTGGATAAATAATGATGTGGCACACTTAGATGATATATGCACTACTCAAATCTTGAAAAATTATTTAATTACATTTTGTGTACCATAAACCTACAAAATTTGCATAGGCGACTAGACTTTTCCCTAGTCATGAGCCATACTTTAATAAAAAGTTCAATTGCAATAGAATTATTTTTTCCCTTGTCATGAAAATTCACTTCAGTCTTCATGAATTATAAGAGTTCTTTTAGTCATGGAAGAACAAGGAACCTAGATATGTTATCCATTGGGCATAGGACTATCTTAACTTTAACTTTAAACTTTTAAATCTTGGAACCTCCTACAACATCTATAGATTCTCTAAAAGAGTGGGGGGATATTTTCATTTCTTGTTTACAAGCATCTTGATCTGTCTCAAGGTTTTAAAGTGTCATTTTAGCTCAACAATATCCTCATAGGATACCCCTACACTTTGGCTATGTATATCTACATGAGCACCTTCAATTCTACCAAAGTTTGAGGACCCCTTGCTTGCCATCAATGGAAGGTGCTAGAGACTAATTGTAGAAGATTAAATCAATTGTAAAAAAATTGATGGGGCAACACCCTCTTATTTGCATCAAGAGGTGAGGGTAAGCCTTGTTACATCAACTAATCAACATGCACTTTCATTGCTACTACTCTTTTCCTTGGTGTGTTTAATTGATTATACATTTCTATGTAGCATCATCTTTGAGCAATGTTAGTTCTACTCATTATCTTAGTTGAGACTAATTTTTATTATGGAACTCATCAAGCTTCCCTATTTAAACCTTAGGACTAGCAATCATGAGTGATAAGGTAATTGACACAATGTTGAACATTATCTATACCTCTATGCTCAAAACTTGAGCTACCTCCATGAACTGTAGCACCATAATGATTATTGTAGTTTCTTTTGAGATAGCCCTCCAAGATGATTTTTGTAGGGTCTTGATAAGCTCAAGATAGCCTTTTTTTTTTCAATTCCCTTAGTTATTTCTTCAGGCTTGTTATCTTCACTTTAAAAGCTGGTAACCTATCTTCTAAATTTGTATCTTTCTTTCTTAGGCCCTT
Source organism: Sequoia sempervirens (assembly GCA_007258455.2). Classification (NCBI taxonomy): domain Eukaryota; kingdom Viridiplantae; phylum Streptophyta; class Pinopsida; order Cupressales; family Cupressaceae; genus Sequoia; species Sequoia sempervirens. The sequence continues at coordinate 9,599 of VDFB02392569.1, read as the reverse complement.
AACTATCTGTGCCTGATTATCTACCAAGATCTCAATCTTAGTTAGCTCATAATCTTGTCCCACTTGGCCTTATGCTTAAGAGCTTGGATCTCTACTACTTGTGCACCATTGTTGACCTATTCTTGTAATAGCTTTATCTTTAATTCATCCATCTATTTTTGCAAGATGTCCTTGAAAACCTTCTCTATATTTGTTTGGCCTTTTATCAATGCTAGTTTAGCCTATGCTTTGTCTAATTTGGACTCATACCACTTTAATTATCATCATACTTGGGCATGCTCATCAAGCATGTGTTACTTAAATGATGTCTTAATTTATCTTAGAAGCATTTATTTTAGCCACTTTCATCACTAATACTTGGCATAGCTCATTAAGATTGCTCATGAAATTTAATTTATGTTCTAGGAACACCATATGTTCATTTGTGTCAATTAGACTCTCACTAATAATAATAGAGGACCAAATTTCCTTGATTCTTGTCACTCAAATGCTGATAGAACACACCTAAGCATGCATTTTTGCTTCACTTACCACTTGAAAATGACTTAGGAACTCTTTCTGGTCTTCTTTAACACTTGAAGAGCTCTTTTCATTGCTAAGGCATGCATCTTGTTCATGTCTGTCACAAAAGGTTGATAAAAAATCTTTTCTATGCACTTTCCCTTGAAACTTGAAAACCCCTACAAGTGTTTGACCATAAGCATTTCCACTTCTACAAACAACTAGCCAAGCTTTCCTTTTCCTTTGGCAATCCTTCATTTCCTATTTTTATTCACAATCTAACTAATAAACAATCAAACGTGTTTATGAGTGTGGTATGCAACAAAGGAGACAATAACAAAAATGATATTCTCAACTTTCATACTTAACATTTTTGAGATGGCTTCCATGAAGCATGAGAAATGGTATTTAGAAGATGAGTTTCATAAGGGTGTTAACAAATAATCTTTTGTGCATACCTAGAAATAGGGTTAGGATTTGGAAAATGATAAACATAGCTAAGAAGGTCAAGGCTTCTAGGTTGTTTATGGAGGACAAAGTAAGATCTAAGGATGCCTTGATATAATCTATAAAATGTGTTATGTTGGGCATGATTGATGTTTGTTCTACTGGAAAAAGATGACGATTAATAATAAGACATATTATAACTTAGCTACATACAAAATAAAAGACCAAATACTCTCGACATACACATAGAGGTTTCCCTAAAGCCCAATCACAAAAGAGTTGAGATATTAAGTAACATATACGACTAATAAAGCTCATCCATATGAAACAAAATCTACCTTGCAAATAAGCACAAGACCTCTTATCTATAGAAAAAATTCCACCCATAATATAATTTCCTCCTAAATTAAAAAAATTGAAATACAAAAAGTTGGTAGAAAAGAAACCTGGTTAGACAAAAAGAAACAATGACCAAAAATGATCCCTATCAATTATAAGAATGCCTAGCCTTTAATTCTAACTCTTTACTTGCACATGTAATTGCTTGGGACTTGGAATTGATTGTCATGAGTGGCATTTCAAAGGTGGGAGACATTACTCAAGCTCAAAGAAAATTTGAGATAGCATTTGGGTCGTTCACTGATGTGATATCTTAGCTTTCGATGGTGTTATGGATCTTTAGTCCCCAAGTGGCTTAAAAACACCCTTGAATTGTGCTTGGAAGGCCCCCCCCTCTATATTCGATTGCTAAGAGGCTTCTCAAAAACATTAGGAGTGGGCTCCCTTCCTCGTGGGCCACTGATTGGGATGTCATGTCGCAAAGTGGACTTTTTACCTCAAAAATTGGAAGCATGCCATGTGGCACTTGTCAGGAAGCCCATTTTGGTCTCTCTCTTCCCAACGAGGGCCTTGCTGCAAACAAGACTCGACACCGAAAGAAAAATGGCGGGCTTGCTGAGCTGACGTTGGACAATTGTAGGGATCCGTCGTAGAATATCTTTGCTGTCAGAGCAGGGATCGGACTTGAGCGGTTGAAAAACATGGACAGTGGTCACAAGTTTGAACCCCGAGTCAAAAACTATGCTTGGATGAGGGAACATTTGAGGGACATCAATGGAGTTATAAGATCAATACTAATGGCTGTGGATTCTCCGTGTAAAAATTGTTAAAAACCATTATGAAAGTAAATGAAAATGATCATACCGATGTACTACAGGAGTGCATGATTTACTGTCCTCATATAACCTTCTTTCGTTTCAATTCTGTGTAAAAAATTTGCCCTGTTTATTCAGTTTTACGGGCCTCTCTTTTACCAGTTTCACTTTCAATGTCTTGACTCTTTCTCTTCCAAGTAGCTATCGAGAAATCCAGCTTCAGGCACGAATCTCTTGCGTTTAGCACAAAGAAAAACCCGTATTGTAAATAAATTTGACATGGAAGAGTTTCGTACCAAATTTGAATTCAATCTTAATGAAGTCCAGAGAAGTAGATTCAAGGAACCTTGACAACATACATGACAGAACTAATTGCAATCATTATAAACAAAGATGATAAGATTTGGGTTCTGACCCAACCTGAAACATGCATCTTGTCTTTACATATGTTTTGCTGCACGGTCACTTCTGAGGGAATGAAACTTTACTCTGTTTCAGATATTCCAAGATTGCTTTTTGATTCAAGGAAGTTTCAAATTTATTTAAAACCCTATTTGGTCTGGTATGTTGTTCTTTAATGGGAAGGAAAAAGTCTGCATCATATGACTACTAAAACAAAAGCATCACTTATTTGAAGTTTGAAAAGTTCAGGAAAAGATTAAATGTCCAAACAGAAGCAAATATTCCATGATTTATCAGAATATTAGGATCTTCCTAATATTCAGGAGTTCATGTAGCTGAAACTAATCGTTGTTTTCTTGTACCAGGATGATGATGGGAGCCCAGAAAATAAGCAATTTCAAAGAGAATATGTTCAAGGATGGTGGGACTCAACCAAAACTCTCATAAGAAGACAGATGCTCATCACTAAACGCTTGCAAATGCTCATCAAGCTCAGATTGTTTCAGGTTCGGATTCAAGGGAAACCAGCTTAAGAATTTTCGGGAATGAGATACAAGCTCTTTTTAATCATGAAATTTTAATCCCTCCAATCTGCATGCAGGCTTTTGTTTTAGGACTTTTTGCTGGTAGTGCCTTTTACAAGATGGGAGGAATTCATTCTCAAATAGAAATGAATTCAGTCAGAGCCTTGGGATTTGTTACAATAATGAATGTGATGCTCATCAACTTAGTTCAGCTTCCTCTTAACATGCTACAGCGACCAATCTTCTACAAACAAAGATCCCAAAGATTTTTCAGAGTTTCTTCATATTGTGTTGCGCACAGTGTAGTTAATCTGCCCCAAACGTTACTAGAAGTAAGCGGCTAAGAGTATTTATCATTTGGGCATGAATTTTTGCACTGATTCTGAATTTTTCTCTTGATCTTATGGCAACTTATCTGTTAAAATTGCAGGCACTTGTATATACTCTGTGTGTTTACTTCCTTTCTGGCCTGTCATTGGAGAAATCTGGCGCTATATTCTTCGAGTATTTGTTCTTGCTATTCCTAGTTGCTTATTTTGGGTCATCTTTGGTTTTCTTGCTCAGCGCCATAGCTCCAATTACTGAAGCTGGTAATGCTTTCGCAGGTAACTAATAGAGAACACTGTACTCTGCATATGATTCGCATTGTTTAATCAGAAAATGAATTAATTCTCTAGAAATATGTGTACAATGGAATTTATTTATTGAAAGAAACAGAGAACAGATTTAACCAAAGATAAATCCATAGTTTGATTCTTAGAAGGGCCTCATAATTTCTCCCACCTGTATTTCCTTAGTTTTGGTTTAGACAAGTGAAATGGTAAATCCCTAGTTTTGATAAAAATGCTTATTAAAAAAAAAAAGAAACTTCTCAAGAAGAGTAATTCAGTCATAAAATTTCTTGAGAACAATCTTTTCCTGCCGTATTTTAACTTGGATTTGTCCTTGCCTGAATCCTGTTAGATATTACAAAAACTTTATTAATTTTCACTTCTTATCCTTTAAACGAGACATGCGAATTGAAAGAAAATATTTTAAGCAGTAGTTTGCAAAGCGTCACATAAACTCAAAATCACATTTAAAAATGGGATATCATAGAACTGCTATATTAATACAGTGCAGTAACCTGCACAATATACTTATAGAAGACTGGAATCACTTTCCTAGATTCCATCTGAGAATGCTTTCTTACCTTAGCTTTGTTGTGATTTCAGGATTGATAGTTTCCATCTTTCTCTTGTTCAGTGGGTTTGTGATCTACCCAAACAATATTCCTGCATACTGGAAATGGCTTCTGTATATAAACCCTCTATTTTGGGCAAATACAAACTACTGTAACATGCAATTTGCTCAGGGTTATGAAAGACCATGCAGTGAATTTGAAAAGGAGCTGGTATATTGCGAAACCTTTCCTACCATGTCTGTTGGAGAAGCTTATCTCAAATATTACCAGCTGCTTGGAAAGAGAGAGTGGCTATGGGTATCATATGCCATTCTTTTAGGATGGATATTACTGACAAACATACTTGCTTTAATAGCAATGAAGAAGATACAATTCAAACAAACAAATCAATCACTTCCACAACAAAGGAATTTTTCATCATGGACCAAGGCAGATGAAGATGTGGAAGAGATAAGCGGCAGTTCATATATCACAGAATCTTCGATAGAAAAGAGTTCAGAGTTCTCTTTTCCAACACAACTAAGCAGGAGAGAAATGCAAGTTTCAAACCCAACAATTGATGATAATTCTTTTGATCTTTACAAAAGTGAAGAAGGAATTCACTTTAATGGAAACCTAAACATTCCTGTGATGCCTGTCATCCTTTCCTTTGAGAATATCACCTTCACAAGGCCAGACCCAAGGACAGGAGGGAAAAGGGTTGTTTTGGATGGAGTGTCTGGATACACAAAACCTGGAACAACATTAGCTCTGATTGGAAGTTCAAAATCAGGTAAAACTACACTTTTGAAATGCTTGGCGGGCAGAACACCAAGTGGAGATTATAGTGGAGAGATCCTAGTAAATGGCTTTAAGATGAATCTGGCAACATTTTCACGTTTAGTTGGGTTTGCAGAAAGATTGGATGCTCACCAGCCCTTTTTATCAGTAAAGGAATCCCTGCAGTTTAGTGCAAGCCTGAGACTTGGCCACAATATTGACCCCAAAGACAGTAAGCTTCATGTTGAATTTGTGCTCGAATCCCTGGGCCTTACAAGTTTCAGTGACCAGCTGATTGGGTCTCTCAAGGATGCAACCGGATGGACTTTTGAAATAGCAAAGAAGATTACCATTGCAGTTGAACTTGCAGCAAATCCGAGCATTCTTTTTCTGGATGAACCAACCTCAGGCCTGGATAGTGTAGGTGCCACAAATATTTTGAATACAATAAAATCAATTGCTAGCAATAGTAACAGGACTGTTATCAGCACAGTGAAACATCCAAGTGCAAGAATACTTTCTACTTCCAACAATGTCATCATCCTCACATCTGGAGGACAGCAGGTCTACTTTGGGCCAGTGGGATTCAACTGCAAAGACGTATTAGATTACTTTGTTTCAATCCCTAAGGTTCCTCAGTACTTTGTGACACAGAACCCTATCAGCTTTGTTCTGGATGTCGTGGGGGCAGGCATTAAGAAACAAGGTCTAGCAACTGCAAACTTTGCCGAAATATACCATTCAAGTAAATTGGCAGTCTTCAATACAGAGGAAATGAAGAGGCTCCAGAAGCAGTCCAAAAGAAAAGCATTCAAACCTGTGATTAGTTCCCCTTATCCAGCATCTTACAAACGGCAGGCTGTAATGGTTTTCTTGAGGACCCACAGGTTCCTTTGGAGAAATGTGAATTACACATTTGGGAGATTGACAGGATGCATACTGATAGGTTTCTTGATGGGTTCTCTCTACTTTCAGATTCAATTTGATGATGTATATGGTCTTACTTCCCGCACACTTTACATCTATATGCAGATCATTCTCATTGGTGTTGTTTCAGCCAACAATGTTATACCTCAGATTGGTACAGACCGTTTGGTGTATTTCAAGGAAAAAAGAGCAGGGATGTATGCACCCATCTTCTATCCCTTATCTTGGGCTGTTGCAGAGATCCCATATTTTCTAATTGCAACTTTTGCTATTGTAGCAATAGGCAACAGTATGGCAGGTCTGGCAGCTGACAACGTTATCAATTTTATTGTTTACTGGTTATGTCTCTTCATCTTCACTGTTTCGGTCACCTACTTTGGGATGATGCTTACATTCCTTGCTCCAGTACCAACATTAGCAGCTTTTGCAGTTTCAATCCTGACCTCCATCTGGGTATCATCTTCAGGTGTTGTAGTGACCTACTCTAAAATGAGTGGATTCTTGAAGGTATTGTTCTGGTCCAATCCATTCCAGTATGCTATAAACACACTTACTTCTCTCAGCTTTTTCTGTGATACACAGTCACCACAGTGCTTGCAGAAATGCACTCAAGATGAACTTGGATGCCCACCTTGTAAATGCCAGAGGCTGCCAGATAACACTTTTGCTTGGGATAGACTGAAGGATAGTAGGTCGATCAGCGAGGCTCGAATTCCTATGGATTTTGCAACTTTGACAGGGTTGTGCATCATCTTTGCAGGCCTTGCTTTCATGTTCTTTGTCATCTTGAAGCACAATTCCAGACCTTCAAACTAATTTATGCAGAAACAGAGAAAACTCATACTTCATTATGAATTTGTATGGACCATAAATTTCAATTTGAAGGTTTAAGATTTTAAATGTTCATTTATTTATTTATTGTTCTGTAATTAGTCATGTAAATGTCGTCTTAGGATTGACTTAGAACATAGGGTTTATAAGACCATAGGTCCGTGATAAATCAAAGAAAGTCCTATAGGATGGGTTCCAAAAACATTAGCTGCAAGGTCTAAAAGACCATAGAAAGAGAACATGCATGGAATAAGATAAAGAAAAAAGAAAAACCATTCAATTGTGTTGTATTTTACTAAAGTGAATGTTCTAATAATAATTGTAATAATATTTATATATTTAAAGTTTAATATTTTAATATTTTAGTATTATTAATTGTGATTTTAAGGTTGTTAGTGTTGATTATTTTTACTAATAATTAAATTAAATATATTTTAATAAGTCGATAAGTAAGAAATTATGTGATGTTACATTTATGACCAACAAAATATGGTTAAATGTACAACTATCACTCTTAATCTTTTTTAGAATCTTTTTTAATATCTCAACGAAAAGTATGTAAATGTCACATCATCTTTAATGATATGAACCTAAAATCTTAAGTTTAATAGTGAAACTTACTGAATAAATTGATACAAATTTTTTAAGTGAATTATACTTTTAAGAGACGCAAAGTTAAGGTATGCAATTTCTAGATCTTCTCTCTGTTACTCAACCATAAACACAATACAAATTCTTAAGATATGTAGTAAAAAATACACAAAATAGGAAAAAAATGTTGAATAAGTCTCTCATTCTCCTTTTAAAATACTTTCTCTTTGATACACATATTGGCACCATGATTGTGGATTTATTGGCAAATAGTATGATTGTTTTGTGATTATTAACTAATTCTATCAAAATAGTGTGATTGACTCCTCAAAAAGTATACAAATTCATGGGTGAGATCACTTCTTAGCTGCCCTAAGCATGGACTTTGATTTGAGTTAAATGTAATCTTCAAATGGAAGATTGTATGATATGGTGCCAATCCAATGAATCAACAAGATCCATGTTGGGCTCATTTTGAACTAGTAGAAGCCAATGGCTAGTGCACCTGGTTACTTGATATGACAAAATGTTTACTAGCTTAAAAAAAAAAGTGGTATTTAATAATATACAAATTTGGAGGGAAGAGGGAACCCCAACAAAGGCAATTGTATTTATGTCTTACATAATAAACTTTGATACATAGTTCATGCCATAAAGTTTGTATTAAAATAACCATTGGCAACATGTTTTGTTATACTATACTCGAGGAAGAATAAGCATTGATATTCAATATTAGATGAAAGTAACTACTCATGGGGCATGCGTATTTAAAAACTATAAAGAAAATGTGGCATTGAGAACATGATAGAGAAGAATTATTATTAAGACACAAGAATAAGAATGCAATTGTTAAAGGGATATAGAAACATTTTAGTGGTTATATGGTGATATTTGATTATTTTTTATTTTTTACAATTTAATTTAATTATTTCTAGGTTTTTTATAAGTGCTATGTTTATTCGTATTTAGTGAATTTTTCCATTCTTAATACAAAATTATTTTTAGATTAGGCTTTACTTTTTTACTTTCTTAAATATTGTTTATAAATATTCTATTTATATCTTCATTTATGCAAGACCAATACAAGCTCTTATGATAATTTATTAAAGATTAATACAAGCTCCTTAATAACACACATATAGAAATCACGTATGGAAGACTAAGAGTCACCATCTGTGTAATTCAATATTTGATGTTCCTATGGGGATGAACTTGGGTCTCCATAATGAGAACCCAATACTTTTGAGGATAAGAAAAATAAAATGAAGTGAAAGAAATAAGATGAATGCATAAACACATAATTTTTTACCTCAAATCACCTTCAAACTCCATGATTAAGCTAAATACGATGCACCCAAAGCCTATTGATAAGCTCTTAATAGATGGAATGTGGTTGCTTATCAAACTAGCAACATGATGGTATGATCAAGATGATTCAATAGAAATTTGGATAGAATAATAGTAGTATAATATTGAATTATGCAATCTTTACCTCAAATTGCCTTTAAACTCCATGATTAAGCTAGAATAGGATGCATCCAAAGCCTATTGATATGATCTAAATAGATAGAATGCGGGTTTCTTATACAAGTATGATGATGATATGATTGATATGATGAATGATAAAATCAATAGGATGATTGTAACAACCCTGATGTTCTACTCAAAAAAAATTTCAATGTTTTCACCTCAAGTGAATAAACCATGATGTTATAACATAGCAATGTAAAGTTTCTTTCCATAATGTAAATTACATGCATATTTGAAACAAAACTATTTCCAAACTTCCATTGCATTCCATTATAATTTCACAAATCTTCATATATTTCATATTGAATAAACTCAAGTTTATCATTCAAGATTACACCTTTCCATATAAATGGGTACATGATACATACATAGCTCTTCTAAGCTTCATCTGGCAATAGATATACAATTGGTCTTAATGTTTCCACAATGGTGCATACCTTTTGGATGTCCTCGCTCCCTGGTGCATACACTCTAGTTGTCTCCAATGCTGGTGCAAACATCCGCAAACCTTGGCCGCCATTTGATGAGGAGAAGCATCACTCAAGTGCTTTTTTGCCAACCATGGATTCAAATGCAGCCCTTTGCATGTCTGTCACATATGACAAGATGTCCCTTCCCTTCAATGAAGAGATTGGTTAATAAACCCCATTCAATAGCCTATCTCAGCTTAGTGTTGTGTCCTACAAACCATAACCTAATCATGCAATCGTTTCCCCTACAAGTATGAAAATCTTGAACTAGAATGCATAA
>VDFB02392568.1:0-16706 GCA_007258455.2 Sequoia sempervirens | reverse complement strand
TCCTCACGATTTAGCCGCTATAGGTGCCCAAAAGTGAAGATTTAGTTAAAAAAATTAGTTGAATGTCCAGTTTGGCCAAAAATTGTAAACCAATATTGTGGGATCACCCCATATAAGCAACTACTATCACAACTATTGAAACATGCTCAACTACTTGGTCCTCTCCCCTATTTCAATCTAGTTGTCACCTTATTTTGACATATGAATACCTTTTCATCTATATCACCAAAAATTGCAAGTTGAATGTTAGTAACATGATATGGGACTCTTCTATTAAAATCAAACTTTTTCAAATTTAACTACCTTTTATATTACAACTGTACGTCTATAATCATGTATACCAATAGTTGATTCAATAAATTTGTGTACCAATGTCACTTTCTTACAAATACATTTCTCTTTCTTCAATCTCGCCTATTATGTCTTCTCCCTACGTTTTAGCATTCACAACCCAAACCAAGAAATAAGGTAGTTGCCAACCACAACGTGACACTTGTTTGCTACATATTGTTTATTTTTGTAAGTTTTGGATAATTACCAACTAAAAGAATTTTATAGAAGCATCATTTTTAGTTAAAATGATGGTTGTAGTAGTTTGACACCTATTTGTATACGTAGTTCTACTAGTATTGAAAATCGTAAACAAATATACAATTCTTAAAATTGTTTATAGAACAACTAGATGAGTACAACACCAAAATAAATTTTGAACTATATTACATATTTTTTTGTTAAAATAGGTTCAACTAACATTGGAAGATGAAGAAGATTGATGGTAAACAAAAATGCACGACGTTAGATTTTTAAAAATAACCCTCATTGCCATTATCATTTAGATTAATCATTTTTACATTGGCATTATCATTTACCCTTATCAAATTAACTAGTAAACCTTCACGTGAATTCAATGTCCACAATCTTCATAAAAAGTAAATAATACTCAACTACTTGGTCCTCTCCCCTATTTCAATCTAGTTGTCACCTTATTTTGACATATGAATACCTTTTCATCTATATCACCAAAAATTGCAAGTTGAATGTTAGTAACATGATATGGGACTCTTCTATTAAAATCAAACTTTTTCAAATTTAACTACCTTTTATATTACAATTGTACGTCTATAATCATGTATACCAATAGTTGATTCAATAAATTTGTGTACCAATGTCACTTTCTTACAAATACATTTCTCTTTCTTCAAGCTCGCCTATTATCTCTTCTCCCTACGTTCTAGCATTCACAACCCAAACCAAGAAATAAGGTAGATGCCAACCACAACGTGACACTTGTTTGCTACATATTGTTTATTTTTGTAAGTTTTGGATAATTACCAACTAAAAGAATTTTATAGAAGCATCATTTTTAGTTAAAATGATGGTTGTAGTAGTTTGACACCTATTTGTATACGTAGTTCTACTACTATTGAAAATCGTAAACAAATATACAATTCTTAAAATTGTTTATAGAACAACTAGATGAGTACAACACCAAAATAAATTTTGAACTATATTACATATTTTTTTGTTAAAATAGGTTCAACTAACATTGGAAGATGAAGAAGATTGATGGTAAACAAAAATGCAAGACATTAGATTTTTAAAAATAACCCTCATTGCCATTATCATTTAGATTAATCATTTTTACATTGGCATTATCATTTACCCTTATCAAATTAACTAGTAAACCTTCACGTGAATTCAATGTCCACAATCTTCATAAAAAGTAAATAATACTTTTGTTGAATTTCTATAATTGAATTGACATATTGTATTAATTAAATAGTAAAGTTGGTATTGAGTGGAAAATTTTCATTTTTCTCAAATTGATAGGACACACGTTTATTATCTTGACATTGACCACTAATAAAATGAGACAAATTTGACCTTCATAATAGTTTTGAAAAGAAAGAAAAAATACACCTCACCTAGATTTGAAAATTATTTTAACACACATTTATTTCAAGTTAAATGTAAGTAATACATTGTATGTTGTACATTGAGTTTGGTAGAAATGAACACATTCATATTACAAAGAAGAGAGATAAACTAAATAAACTCAAGTAAACAAGAAAAAATAAAGAGATTTGACAATTATTTTAAGGCACATTTATTTTGAGTTAAATGCAGGTAATACACTTTATGATGTATATTGAGTCACTACAAACTAGATATGAACACAATCACATAAAGAGGAGAGAGGAAATGTATAAACTTAGGCAAAATATAAAAATACATAGATTTAACTAGGCCTTTTGAATAATATAATTAATTTAAACGAAAAATGGTACAATAAGACATAAAATGCCATTTCATTTCACAAAAGTCGATAGGACATCACTAAATTATACATTAAGTTTATAAGAAAGCTATAAGTATTTTTTTTTGATGTGTATTAAAATTCTATGAATGTAAATATTTATATGAGTCATAGTTTGATTGGTGGGAGAAGGGTCTTAATTTGATGGCCGTATGATTACATTTCGTCATTTCGATTGTAAAATACAATTAAAATTTTTAGAAGACTATATGACTTGAAAAGAGAAATTTAAAGTAATTTCTCAAATTTTTAATGTAATTATTCTTGTGTATATTTTATCTTAACAAAAATATAGATTTTAATAACCAAGGACAACTTCAAATAGATGGCCATTATAACAAGAGCTGCAGAGCAGGCCAGAAAGTTTTAGAATAGTTTTGTTTGTATTTGTTGAGTTTGTTGTCTTTTATGAACAATTGGTCAAGATTGTCACTTAAATTTAGGAATTTGATCATTGATAGAGTCAACTTTGTCTTTCATTAGAAAATGACCCTTATAACAAAAGAATTTTGGTCACTTCAAAATTCTGAGATGCTCTAGTTGTGCTTTTAGGCCATGAAGAAAGCACAATTTACATGTTGTCAGCATTATTTAAATATTTATGAGTTCAAATATTTAAATAGAAGTTTATATTAAAATTTCAAAAAAGAAATTAAAAATAATAACTAGAAAAAATCATAAGTTTATAATTGTAATAGAAAATAAGGAAAAAAAAATGGTTTTTTTTTAAGAAATATTTGATAATAGACCAATAAACTTTAGAATGATATTTAAATTAAATGGATAAGGAAAAAGATTTAGTTAATTTTTTCATTATTTAGACATAGATTTTATTTATCTAGATGCAAAAGTATATTAGTTAAAATTTTATTTTATAAAGGGATTTATTATTTATTGACAAAGTAAATAGATTTAGTAAATTTATTTTTTAAATAAAATAGATCAAACTAATTTAGCATTTAATTTAGTATTAGCAAAAATAATATAGTTTAATTATTAAAATAATCAAATTATTATAAAAGTAATTATATTAAAACTATCTAGAAATTAATTATTTTCATATTGTATTTTTTTTAAAGAAAATTAGTTTAGTTCAATTTATCAAATTTCAAAAGATATTAGTATTAATTGATTTTATATTATAAAAATAGATTTCAAGAAATATATTTTAATTTATCAAAGGCAAATGAAAATTAATATAACCAAAAATTAATCTTAAAAAATATAGTTTGAATGTATAGATAAATTTATTTAACAAAAAAATAATCTTCAAAAAATTAGCATACTTGAATTTATTAATATCAAGAATTAACAAGGTTTGTATTGCATAAACAAATTGAATAATTAACCTATATAATTTAAATTATATAGAATATTTAAGAAATTAGTATAGGGGAATATATAAATTACATAGAATATTTAAGAAATTAGTATAGGGGAATTTATTAGCATTTAGACTTAGTTAAATTTATATTACAAATGTCAATAGAATAGTTAAGTTAAAAGTAATTTTAATTTTCTCCTGCCCTTTCCATCTCCCACTATAATCACAACTTTATAATGGATCCGGGAAAATCGCCCTTATCACTCAAAAGTTTTGAGCCAATAATATTCAAGAGAAATAATTTTGAAAATTAGAAAAGTTAAAAAAAATGCATTTAACTTAAGAAAAAAAATTAAATATAATGTATAAAGGAAAATAATCAATTTTGATTTGTTGAAGTTCAAAACATTAATAACTAGTTAAAGAGGCGTGCCTATAGTTCCTTGGCAGGAACTAAAAATATTATCTTGTAAACATATGAAATGAAATGAAATGAAATATTTTAATAACGTCCACGAGGCCACATCAGCCTATGGGACCCAGGAACAACACAAGACCACCACCGAAAAGAGAAGACCCTAAACAGCCTGAGATCTTCGCTCGAGATTAGCTCTACGACAGTGAATTTTGATGATGTAATTTGCAGATTTGACCAACCTTTCCTCCTCAAACAAGGTATTTAAGTTGTCCACTTGTAAGATGTCCCCATAAGTGACCCGAATATCTTTGTATGCTGAGCACTCCATAACAAAGTGCCACTCTGTCTCCACTAATCCCATGTCGCAAAAACGACATATTCTTTCTTCCCACTCTTCTTTAGGAACCATCCATCTGCCCGTCTCACATCTAAGACGATGTGAGCTAGTTCGGAGTTGAGCTATCAACATCTTTGCTCTCCATTTAATATTTGCTCCTATATATGCCTTTTCATCATGGTCCCCCTTGGGATTGAATTCTTTGATATAATAGTCTTTTTTTCGCCCTGATTGTTTTGTCCATAAAGCTTTTTTGAATTTTTGTTTCACATATTTTTTTATTTCTTCATTTGTACTTGGACAATCTTGCATATTCACACCCCACTTTTCCATCCATTTTTTGTTTTGTTTCATCCATGTATTCCTTCTTCTATCCAACTTTTCTTTTACGATTAGCTTAGGCCACCGATGGTCGTCCATGTTTTGAACCTTTTGATGAGGCCCACAATATGCCTTTTAACAATCTAATAATAAAGATCTAATAAATAAAAGATGAGGCCCACAATATGCCTTTTAACAATCATCAACAACTTTGATTGAATATATATACCTCAATCCTTAATCGAAGAGGCATCAATTGCCCAAAAAAATATAAATTTAACATAAAACCCTTCGAATTCTTTTTTCCTACAAATAGAAAATAAATAATAAATAACCACTTGAGCGCGTGTAGCCAAAATAACATCGCAAAATGGGCATTTTAAAATAGAATTTCCTAATAGAGGCTGAAACAGGTCCCGTACGTAAGGTCCACGCAAGAGCTTCACAGACCTGGTTGGAATCAGCTGCAAAATAAATTTTGTCAGTTAGCGGAGAGAAAGCAGGACCCTAAAAAACATACGCGGTGTAATATTCCCTGACACGTTGGATTCGCACCCGCGCTAAATAAAATAAAATCCTTTCGCAGCTCCTGGACAAGCCGGGTTTGAAACTCAGGGAGACCAAAACAAGCAAAGAAGCCCTTTCCAAGCCATGGCTGTAGTAAGTGCAATGATTACACGAGTGCATGCTTCAGTAGGATACTGCAGGCCCACGCCCTTGTTCGAATGCCGGGCGGATCCGTCGTCTGCCTCGGCGAAATTCGAACAGTCCGACTTCAAAAGGAAGTCCAAAACTGCAAAGGATTTTGCGAGGGGCATGGCGTGCACGGGAGCTTCGGGGCTTATGATATTGAGGTTTCCGCCTAACTTTGTTAGGCAGCTGAGCATAAAGGCCAGGCGGAACTGCAGCAATATTGGCGTGGCGCAGATCGTGGCGGCTTCTGTCACGAATATTCCCCTTGCCGGGGATACCCCGGGCGTCGCTTGTAATACTAATAGTGTACAGATCGATAGCGCTTTGCTGCAGCCAGCTTTGGCTAAAGGGTCTGGAACCCTTGCCGTTCACTCTGGTAAAATATTCTACTTCTCGCACTTTAGATTCTTTTTTCCCTTTTTTCCTCCCAGGTTGACTTGAGGTTGCGCGACTTTTAAATTTGGTTGACTCTCGGTATATACTATTTTTATTTTAGGCATTTGAAAGGGAAAACGTCATTTGTTGTTGTTGGAATTCGCCACAGGAATCTTGAAGGAATAATTTGTCCAATTTGGAGGTTCTAGGTTCGAATCTTAATTAGTCTGTAAAAAATAATATGATATTAGCCTCACATTAGAAACGAGGCACGGAGATGTTGGAAAGATGATCCACACTCTTAATCTTAAACAGATCTTGCAGACGGGATGTCTTAGGTTTGAGCTGTAATTGGTCTATGGAAAATAATGCACACTCTTTATCATAAGAAGATGCAGTAAATGAGAGGTTTTAGATTTCAATTATAATTGATTCATAAAAACTAACATTATTCGAAAGGCTGTAGAATATCTGATCAAGTTTGATATAAGGAGGTCCAGCGGTTGGAAATAAGCTTTAATGCCTTATATTCGTGATTATTTTACCTTTTTAATTCTTTGTGAATCTTCCCATTCTAAAGAACATGTATTACAAGGCTGCCACAGTTTTGTGGTTGCATATACTACTTTAGTGTCATGGACAAAAATAAGACGATTCCTCTTCATGATTTCTCTTAAGTTAGAAGTACTTTTAACTACAGTTACATGAGTTTTTAAATTGTGGTAGTCTGGCAGTATATCTAAGATTATATGTTTTAATAACATCTATATATATGACGCAAGGTTTCCACTGTACATTTAATTGAGTGAACATGCTTCTGGAAATATCTGTGTTCAAACAAAACATAGACAGTTATTTCTAAAAGCATACTCACACAACATTTATATATATATGAGAAATCACATTTTTTCACATTTTTTCTTAGATTCTCCCGAATTCAGAAGTATCTTTCAAAAGAATTATTGTTTTTTCTTATTTAATCTTAATTTCTTCTTCTTCCGTACGTTGAAGAGAAGAGGTTGATTTCTCGGTTTTCCAATTTTGAAAGTAGATTGAGTTGATAAATTTTAGAGTTGTTGGATTTTTGTAAAAGCTTAACTGTCTTTCATTTTAGCATGTTTTTCTGTTTCTTAATTTTATTTTATGTGTATTAGAAGTTATTTTTATTTTATAGGTATTATATGTTTCCTAAAATTTTGAGCTATGGTTTGTCTTTCCTTCTCAAACCCTTTTACTCTAGTATATGTTCGATTGAGCTGTGGTTGGATGATTCTTAAATTTGGTAGACTCTTGTAAACAATTTGTTGTTGATTATTTGTTGCTCCCTTTTCTGTTTTATGTGTTTATGAGGGGTTATTTGTTCTCGATTTTGCCAAATGTATATTGTGCCAATGTAGGACGAGTTTTAAATTTGGTAGACTCCTATAAAATATTTAATGTCTTTCATATTGGCCTATAAAAGATTATTGTTTCTCTTGTTTTTACTACATCTTAATGTTCAATTGATACACTGTTAGATAAACTCTAAAAGTGGCATGTTTAGGTTAAAAATTTAATTCCTTTTAGATATTTTTCTTTACCCATTTGCATGTTTCTTCTTTTATTTCTTCTATCATAAGATGCTATTTTCCCTAGATTCTCCTAGTGAAACAGAAATCTGGAAAAAAACCCGATTAGTCCCGATTTTTAAAAAATCTGCAGGCTGGACGATTTTTTCCCTGATTTTTTGAAAAAATCTTTGACCTTTTGGTCAATAATTTTTTCCCATTTCAAACTGCAAAATTGCCAAAAAAATGCTTTTAAAACCTGCAAAAAAATGCGAATAAAATCACGCTGATTTTCGCGCGAAAAAAACCATGAGATCATAGCTTGTTGTTTACTATTATGCTTTGATAGATTTTTTTCCAAGCATCCATAGCATATCAGGCTGGACGATTTTTTCCCTGATTTTTTGAAAAAATCTTTGACCTTTTGGTCAACGATTTTTTCCTATTTCAAACTGCAAAATTGCCAAAAAAATGCTTTTAAAACCTGCAAAAAAATGCTAATAAAATCACGCTGATTTTTGCACGAAAAAAAACCATGAGACCATAGCTTCTTGTTTACTATTATGATTTGATAGGTTTTTTCCAAGCATCCATAGCTTGTTCAAAAGCACTTGTTTTAGGCTTTTAGCCATAGCAGCAAGGCAGTGAACTGTTTGATAAAATGCTTTGGTAGACATGTATGAAAAATGTGGTAGCATAGACAAGGCAGTGAACTGGTTGAAAAATTGCCTCAAAGAAATGTGGTTGCTATTGATTGTCATGGCATTCCATCACCATGAGACCACATTTCTTTGAGGCAATTTTTGATCCAGACAATGAGTGGATTGTTGGTGATGAATTTCTTGAGGCTGAGGATTTTGGAGATCCTAGCGGAGTCCAACTTTGATACTCATTTGACTGAACGACTTAGGAGAGGCAAAGCCCCAGGAACTTCATCATCAGGACCTGCATCCCTTAAGAATTGCCTTTTGGTCTAAGTCAACCTCACCCTTAATGCATCTTGCTCTCTTTTTTCATTTTCTGTGTTGTTTTAATAATGTTCACACCATCTGTATGGACAGCCTTCCCATCCATGCTGGAGTATGTAGTCTTTCTTTAAAGACAATGATGAAGATAAACACCTTTGCTAGCCCTACCCCATCCCCTTGTTGCCTCTTTCTCACTCCATTCCCTGTCTGTTCAATGTGGGAGGAAACAGAGAATTGACATCTACGGAAAGCCAAATCAGCTTGGCTGACCTGCTTCAAAGCAACTACTAGTATGTGAAGAGTCTCTTCAAACTTGTTAGTGCAGTAAAGGTGCCTCCTGTTTAAACTTTGCATCCGCCAGAGTCCCTTCTGGCTCGTCCAAGGCATCCCATCTACAATAATTTGGTTGCTGTCAGTAACTCTATCAAGTCTAGGATTACAGGTTGGCTTACAAACACATAATTTTTTTTTTGACTTAATAAAGATCTCTCCTTAAACTTGTAGCTTAGCCTAATAGAAACATTTCATGACTTAAACAAGGTAGACTTTTAGCTCCTGTACTCTTACTGAAATAACCTAATAAATAAGGTAACTCTTTTGAACGGTTGAACCTTAACTTATCCTTATGGAAACATTTCTTGACTTTATAAATTTCAACCTGCCGTCCTGTTTCCATACTTTAAAAAGAATTGTGTCTTAGCTAATTACTTAATAAAATACTAATAGATTAAATAATTCCCGAGCTTAAAAAATATTGTAACATGTAAATGTAATTGTGTATGTGCAATGGATATCCAATGGCAATGTGCAACTGCCTCTTTCAAATTCAACAGTACACAACAATGAAGAAACCTTCTACAATCAATGTTTCAGGTCTAATTTTACAGCTTGAATCACTCAATGTCATTAAAAAAAAATGAAGTTTAAATGTGTTTTGTAAGATCATCTAAGATGGATTCCATAATTCAACATTGGATCTGTAATATTTAAGGCATGATATTCTAATGTTATCCAATACATTGGAGTGCCATGCAAAGGCATCATTTAATTCTTTAGTTTGTTGTACTTCTGTGTAAACTTACTCATTTGAGTATTCATTTGCACTAATTTGATGTGTAGCATTATGTGATATTTCAACTCATCTCAGTTCATGGACCCATTCTTATGTCTAACTTGAAGTTGAATTCTCTATGCTGTGAACTGTGAAGTTGTTTCATAGAAATTTGCCTTCACAGTTTTGAATTTTTGATGGTTATAGGTTGGAACATTCATGGAATCATGAGTCCTATGTCTGAATGGCCCTTTTTATTTGTTCTCCATCGTAAAGAAAAAGATAGATGATGTTCTTTTGCATTCAACATCATTGATTTGAACCATATAAAACTGTTCTGACAGTTCTTTCTGTGTTTATCTAGGGGAAAAGTCAGGACGTGCTATAGTCACCGATGCAATTGCCACTCCTATTGTTCAGACATCAACTTACACTTTCAAAGACACAGCTGAATTAATTGCATTCCAGGTATTGTCTTTTAATTATGCTTGTTACCATTATTTTCTATCCTTCAGAACATACTTTAGGGTGGGTACATGAAAAAATAAGAATATCAGTGATGGAAGAATCTAAATCATACTCAATGTTCTACATGAGAGAAGCTTATGATTTATCAATTAGGTTAGCTGCAAATCTACATTTAAATTTTTTTTTCCCTTGTTTTGAAGATTATACAGTATAAGCAGCTTAAAGATTTTGTTGCCAACTACATTGACTTTAGGGAGATAATTAATTGGTGAAGTATAATGAAATCTATATTCTCTTGCTTGATTGTCAAAACAAAATGCAATTATTAGGAGGGTAGACACATGAGTTATGAATATGGACGCTATGGAAATCCTACCACTCAGGTTGCAGAGGAAAAAATCAGGTAGGCTATGTCTCCCTGGTGATAATATTGGTGTTATCTTGCTTTCCAATTGGGTTGAGCAAAATGATTGATAAATTGATGGATTGACTCACTTAGGAAAGAAGTACAATTTTACATGGACAGCAGAATTTTTATCTCTTGGAAAAGCTGATATTTATGCATTGCTACAGTGCACTTGAGGGAGCAGAGACAACCTTATTATTGGCCTCAGGTATGTGTGCTACCACAACCATGATGCTAGCATTGGTACCAGCTGGGGGACACATTATTACTACCACTGATTGTTATCGACGAACCAGGCAATTCATCCAGACAGTACTTCCAAAAATGAGAATCACAGTATGTTATTGTCAATGCTCTACCTGCCTACTGCATTGCTTCCCATTCACATCTTTCAATTCTTTTCTTTGCTTACCTGCTTAAGTAATATGACAAGCATCTAATAGATTTGGTAAAAGTCTATTGTTATCATAAATATTTGTGCTCTTAAAGATATATCTATGATGCATTGAGTATTTATCAAGTTTTGCAAAACATTGCCATTAAATCCTGTCAAAAGACTAACACAATTTTTATATACAAGTCTTCATTTTACGAATGGTTTTATTGTAAAATATAGCATATATTGAAGCCTGTTTCCTATAATCTGTTGATAGTATAACTGCCAATGCCTTCCAGTATTTTGCTCATAGAAGTAAAATCTTTTGTAAGTACTTAGAAGCCTTTTATTATTCATTGGATAAGGGTTGCCAAAACTGAAATTAAGTAAATGTGGAATGTGAGATGGATAATATTCATGCAACAGCAGATGGATATCTTGTTGATGATAGCAAAAATATTGCTTTTATTCTGGGATATTGATTTTGGCTTTTTCCTTATTTCCTAGTAGTGTAGATTTTTGTTAGTTTCTAATAAATATCATTGTGACCACAGTGCTTGGAAATTGGTAATGTTCCTGATGTTAGATGTAGGTCCCTTTAGATATTCGTACCTAAAATGAATGAAACGCCTTTTCAAATGATTGTAAAAATTATAAGATCAAGATTCTCGTACTGTTTTTTAATGGAAAGCAGTCACTTGAAATTGGAATTAATTTATGTGATGGAAGTGAGTTTAGCATTTTGCAGCATATTCTGGAAAATTGAGTGAGATGTGGATAAACAGATACACTTATTGGCAGTTGGCACCACATAGGTCTTGCCACCATTGTTGTGCACTTAGGGCATGCATTCAGGAATCTGAAGCCTGAACCAATATTACCAAATCCTTTAAAACATTCAATTGCATGCGTGACTGATCTAAACTCTTATCCACCTTGTGTACGAGGATCTGATTAGGTTCCATTTCATGAGTGGATTGTACAGAGGTTAGGGATCAGGAAACTTGTTAATGTCTTATGGCATGGGTCAAGTACAATCTAAAAATTTATATATTCCCTAGGATGTGTCCCTGGCATTTTTTGGCACATCTCCATACTGGGGACATTTTGGGAATGCAGGGACACCTTGGAAACGCCTCCCTGCCATCCTTGATCAAATTTTTGTTGGCCCTAATTCCCCTTATAGTTACACTCAATTTAAGAAAAAGCCCAAAATTTATTAAAAATTATTTTACTGTTTTTTTTTGGTGGGTCCCAACACTACTCTCATCCCTAAATGAGAGATTTAGGTCTGCAAATCAACAGATTTTCAAGCTCATTTGTGGTGTATGACAGTTGCATGTTGTTAGGGTTGGCTTTGCAAGATTTGAAAGCAGTTTTCAATCATTTCAGTTGGCAAAATAGCAGGTTTTTCAAGGTAAAGTTAGGCAAAACAATACCTAGGAGTTCAAGCTCCATTTGTACCTCTCAAGGTGGTGTTTCAGATTCAAGATTGTGATTTTCGATCACCGAAAACATTAGTTTTTAGTTGTTTTTGCATTTACAAAAAATTGCAGCTTTGCAGCATATAATGGCAGAGATCTTAGTCATAGGACAGTGGATATTCAAATTCTCATATGCAGATTTTAAGCTCCCTTTTAATGCTCTCAATACATTAGGATAAGGCAGCGATTTGTAGTGGCAGAACAGTTAGGATTTCAGTGGAAAAACATCAGCTTTCAGTCATTGAAGGGTGCTGGTTTGGTTCTAAAAGAATAAGTTTTCTATTAGAGTTTAGGGGGCAACAAATTTTCAAAGTGTACAATTAGTGAAGAGAGGCATCCTTCTTATCAAAATACAGCACCATTTCCAAATGGTGGAATGTCCTTCCAAACTAGTGTCATAATATCCTTAGATCAAGGATACTAATTTGGTATGTGTCAAAAGTTGGAAGAACATGATCGGAATGGGAATAAGCTAGTGCGAAAACTTTGGGACAGTGGTTTTATTGAGGCAACCTTTTTTCCAATCTCAATACAAAATCAGGAACTTGTTGTCGCCACTACAATCCTGAGACAAAGGAGATAGGCTCATTGAATGCTCAAGTTCTTTGCAAGCTCAGGGTTAGCAGCATATTTTCTATGTTTTTGTCATTTTGTAGTTGAAAATTACAGCCTTTGGGCATTTTGTTGTACTTTTTTCAATTTTATATAATATATCATATGCACATTGACAATGAACTACCAAAGCAATTGAATTTTGTTAATTTGTTCAAAACCCATGTGAACTCTCAATTCAACTGTAATGTTATATATTAAGGATTTACAATGTATAGGATGAATGCCTTATCAATGTTCTCATATGAATATTTGAAAGTTTCTCGATATTTAAAAAAAAATTCCTATTTTTTTAATAGCCATCTCCTAAATTGAGCTCCAAAAATTCTGTCCTTGAAACACATTCCACTGTCCCCTGCCGTCCCCATCCTAAAATATAGAAAAACTTTAAAAGACACAAAATAATGAATGACAAAAGGAAAAGAATCTAAAACTAACTCCGAACTCTAGAAAGATTTTAAAAGATGCTTTTGGAATGCACAAAATTGAGTTGAGTAAATTGATCTATGTTTGCATAACTTTACAAGCACACTTGATAATTTATTTACATTTCTTTATGTTTTATTTGTTTACAGCTTTATGAAGATTTTAAAGTTGACTTGCATTCTAAAATATAGAGAATTTACCTAGACTCGTCTTCGCCCAAGCATATATGTATCTTTGTTCATCTGTTTCGCATAGAAAATCTAAAGCTCTTTTGATAATAGTTTGACATTCATTGCCTTTTGAAATGCAGGCCACAGTAATTGACCCTGCAGATACTGATTCTCTCGAGTTAGCGTTGGAGAAAAATAATGTAGGCTTTTAAGGTTTTCTCTATTCTTCTTTATCTACATTAGAGACATTGGTGCATTTATGTTTGCCCTTTCACTAGTTTCATCAAGGCTGATGGTATGTGTAGTTAACTGCGAATTGTACCTTGCAGGTTTCTTTATTTTTCTCTGAGAGTCCTACGAACCCTTATCTTCGATGCATTGATATTGAGCTAGTCTCCAAGCTCTGCCATAGAAAGGGTGCATTGGTTTGTATAGATTGTACTTTTGCAACACCTGTTAACCAGAAGGCCTTGGCACTTGGTGCAGACATTGTACTTCATTCAGTGACAAAGTATATTGCTGGTCACAATGATGTAAGTTTGTGAGGTTTTCAAAGAAATCTATATCTGTTATGCATGATCTTTTTTGATGTAAGCATTTTTCCTAGTATCTGAATCTTGGTTGTCAGCCAGGTTCTTGCAGGCAGTTTGAGTGGTTCAGAGAAAGTTATTGGTGTAATACGTGCCTTGCATAATGTTATGGGAGGTGTCCTAAGTCCAGTATGTTCCAAAATCCATCTCCTGCTTTTAACAAAGAGAAAAAGCTCAGGGCAAGCAGATTCTATATTAAAATTACCAACAGAAATAAATATAGATGGAAACATTTTTTTTTTTTTTTGGAGATGAATCAAACAGTAGTGTTATCTAGTACTTATTAAAGTGGAAATATAAGTTGTCATGCTTTCCTGCTTTTATTTAGTGATCAGTAATCCTAGGCATAATGCTGACTTCTTTTGTCATGAAGCAAGTTAATTGTGTTGCGGTGTTCAATGTTTGAGTTATTTGCTAAAGCACTAACCAAGTTTATTTTTCAATGCAAGCAGAATGCTGCTTATTTGATCCTTCGTGGCATTAAGACTTTGCACCTTCGTATACACCAACAGAATTTGACAGCTTTAAGGATTGCCCATACTTTAGAGGCACATCGTAAGGTAAATAAATTAGCAGAAATCACCATATATACATTTCCAATGGTAACTGTGAATGTTTTGAAGCTTAAAAATTGTATTAGTAAGGCTTGATTGGGATGCTTGAGCTTGCCATTTTTTAACAATTCAATATGATTTAGCAAGTCTGCACAATATTTGACATATTAATTATAAGATTGTTTCAAATGCTGTCGACATCTGAGAAAGGATCCATCATTTTTGAAAAAAAGTTGAGCTCGCTTCTCTATCAGATGTTATTTAAGCTTGATGGCTAGATATTCTTTATGTTATATTTGCTTGATTCATGACATTGGCGTAATTTGCAGAGAGCAATTGTATTTTCTATATCTTTTTCCTTTGCTAGTGAAAGACTCACAAGAACATGTGAAAATGACAATAGATTTGCCAATCTGAATTCTTCATCTTTCACAGAGTATAAGACATCCTGGTGTCAGTTGTCAGGTTTATTCCCCTTACAGAGGTTTTTTTTCCTGTGAAGGTGATACAGATCAAATTTAGCAATATCTTATTTTAACAGGTGATCTGGGAAATTTGACTGGGCTATTACCACATTGTTTCTATCTTACATCTATGAACTCTACTTTATGTTGGAGTGTTGAAAATGAAATCAGTTTGAAGTGAGTTCGTTTAGAAATCCTCTTAATATCTAGCCATCCGGTTTTACTGGACCACTACTCTTTCCTGACGTTGCAGCTTTTGTAGCAATCCCATTGGGAATGTCCATCTTTTTTGGGGGAAAAGGTTTCTTCTGACAATGTCGGGAAATCTTAGAGCATGAAGAGGACATATTTTTGTGTGCATTGAAATACATTTTGATTAGATCATGTTCAAACTACTGCAGATGCAGAAGCACGATGTTTTTATGGGGGGTAATGGTGTAGATTGTTCAGTAGAGCTCAAACAGTGATCAATGAATTCCCAATCTATTTTACTTGACATGTATGTCCACACACTAACAATGTCTGAGCTTTAATATGAGAATGGGTTTGAATGCCTAAATGAAGAGGTGCATTGTCTCTGGTACAAAATGACAAGAAAGGCCTTAATGAAACCTATGTTACACCAAGTTTCTCCAGGAGAGGGATGGCAGGGGACATATTTTGGGGATGGGGACATGAGGGAGGCCATTTTTTAGGGGATAGGAAGGGATGGCTATTAAAAAAATAGGGAAAATTTAAAAAATATAGAAATTTTCAAATATTCATATGATAGCATTGATAAGGCAATCATCATATACATCATAGAACCTTAACACATAATGGCTGTGTTCCATTCGCGTTTGAGGGATGGGGCCAGGAGACTGACGGGGGTGAGTTCGGGGACGGCAGTCCAAGGGCAGATTTTTGGGGACGGCGGGGGGACGGCGATATAGAAATTTTTCAAAAAATATATATATATATATATATATACACACAATTACATATATATATGAATTTTTTAAAATATATTATATAGAGAGAGAGAGAGAGAAAGAGAGCAGTTTGAAATATCAAATATGTGCAACAATTTCAATTTGACAATGCGTGCATAGATAAAGAGTATAACAACAGTATAACAGCAATATAGCAATAGTATAACAACAATATAAACATAAAGGTAAACACTAACAACAATGCCAATAACTTAACAATTAAATATAAAATAATAAAAGCATTTTGTTCAAGTTTTAACACTAAAGTTAAATAACTCAAAGATCAATGTCTCAAACTTTAAAGTTTAAATACAACAATCTGTCAATCTATGACACTATGCCTCATTAGGGCTATCAATATCAAAAGCACTATCTGTGTCACTGTCACTCTCTGCCTGAAGTGGATCATCCAAAGGAAGGCCAACCATTCCCAGTTGCACCTCCTCCTCATCAATCTGCCTAACGTCTTCAGGATCAACATCCCACGTGCTGCTGGAGTCTACCGATACTCAGTAGACTGTCGATCTTGAAGTCTCAAGGCACTATGAACTGCAACTAATTTTTCTGCTCGTTTTGATGTAAGCCTATTCCTCTTAATTGAGTGGATAAAGCCATAGGTGGACCAGTTCCTCTCTGCAGCAGAGGAACTAGCAATCTGTGAGAGTAAACGAATAGCAAGTAGCTTCAACTCTGGTGTGTCCTTCCCATGAAACTTCCACCATCCAATGGGGTTTTTTTGTGCAATAGTGGCTCTATCTGTCCTGGCCTCTGGTTTGCTGAATGTAGGTCCCTGAAGATCAGAAAATTGAAGCCACTGCTCTCAAAGTATGGTTG
>VDFB02392565.1:0-31555 GCA_007258455.2 Sequoia sempervirens | reverse complement strand
AGATCTACTCTTGAATGCTCTTGACAATAATATTTACTCTTGAAAATATTTGATCATACGTGTTATAATGTTTCTTTTTAGATTTCAAAATGATAAAAGGCTATGTATTTATAGGTGTTTATCTAATTTCTCAGAAATTAGATTCCAAAATCTGACAATTGCAAATTGAATTTGAATCAACAAAATACCACCAAAAAAATATTTAAAAATAGGTCTTAGGACTTTAAGGGGACTCATTATCCCTTGGATGAATGGGTCCTGGCCTATAATCCCAAGACACACATTCTCCAATCTGATTTAACTACTGATTTCTTTAATTAAACATCGGTTCCCCTTTTGGAAAATGGGAAAAATAGGGCTTTGGAATGTATAATTTGGAAAATTAGAAGTTCAATTAAGTACAATAAATTAAGGTACCCAAACATAGTGTGAAATTTTAGAGGTATACAATTTCCAACACTATATCTAGACCCCACTTTAGTGAGAGTATGAACTTATGTTTAGACTTACATTAAAGTAGACAAATATGTGTCAAGAGGGGTCCAAATGTAAAAATGTTAGAAAGATAGGATGACAAAGATCAAGGAGGTGGCCAAGCCCCTGGGATCTAAGATCCCATGGTAAAAAAAAAAGGACAACGGGACACACAATATGTGTAAGTCATATGCATCTAGACAAGATACAGAATCATACAATTTTAAACCCAATGAAAAAGGAAAAAAGGAAAAAAGGATAGACTAGAAAGTTGTGTTATGTCATGTCCATAAAATATGCTCACAAGGGCTAAGTGTAGTCTAGTATACACTAGGTGAGCCCCAAAGGAAAAATGAGAAACACACATAGGTCTACAAGGTGTGTATCCATAAAAAAGGGGTGATAGATGGGATAAACACACTAGGTCTATAGGTGTGTTCCCATACATCAACCATACCAAAAGTTATACTCCTTGATAACTTTGATAGGGTTCCACAAAATGGTTAATGTGCTATGTGAACGCTACACTAATTCCAACACCTATGAACAAAAGTGAAGCCCAAAAATGTCAAATTTTCAATGCCAAAAATGAAATAATGTCAATGTACGCCCCCACTTTAAAGGAATTGCTAAACACCATACTATGAGCAATTAATTTAAAGTAGAAATGATAAATGCCAATTAATAAAAAGGGCCATGAGAGATTATTTGGAAATCCCTATGCTAATTATATGTTTCCAAATAAGGCTATGTCATGAAAAAGGGAAAGCTTTTAGGTCAACATGGAAGAGACCTAGATGTCTCGACACCTTGCATTGTCCCCAAAAGGAAAACACGAGACAAAAGAAAATACAATGTTTATGACAGATAGAAGAATGGAGATACAAACAAAAGAATGTCACAAGTTTTATTCCTTTGTATCCTTGCACCAATGGAGTAACAAGGGTCATAAAAAGAAATATCACAAACATAAATGGACACCAAGCAACATGATATGGGGGATCACATTACATACATGCACTCACAAAGAACATGAAAAGAAAAGAAAGAAAGTATGTCACATGCAAGAAAACCTAAAGCAGGTCATCTACATCCCAATCTTGTTCAGCATATATGGAAGACATATAACTAGCCAAAGGGGAAACAACAAGTGCCATACTAGGAAAACCACTGGTTCAACACATGGTGATTCACTCTTTTTAGGATGATCAACATAGTTTATCCCATCTAAATTCATAGAAGTGGAAAACAAAAAATTCAATTCATTATACACTTTATCAATTTTAATAGTCTCATCATCATCATCCAAGTTAATTGTAACATGAGGTCTAATGACAATGTTCATTGTATGTTCTTATTTTTGTTGCGGTTTAAAAGTTTCATGTTGTGGTGAAGGTGGGGAATCATCATGCTTTATTTGAGTTGGTTTATTCTTTTCTTCTAACTGAAAAGCAATGGAACGACGTCTACGCCTACGCTCTTTAACATTTTAGTTTCTTCTTGCATAGTTTTCAAGTTGTGATGGTGTAGGAGTGGGTTTTTCAACCATCAGTCTCTTTTCTTCCCTTAGGGGAGGAATGAAAGGGACCTTGGTGGGTTGAGAAACCACTTTCTCTTTAGAATTATAAACTTATTTTATTTTAGGAGACACAACTAGAATTGTATGGTTATCTCTTAGTCTCTTGTAGGACATAGGTGGCAGAATAGCATCATACTTGGTTCAAGCATAGGTTCATCCACAACAATAGGGGTGGGAGGAACAAATATGGATCTTTCAATTTCATGTGGGATATTGGAAAGGGATAACTCTACTATACATTTTTCTTTGAACTTCTTATGTGATTTGAAAATTAAATCTTCACAAGGTTTATAGGTTCTATAGGTTCAAGCCAAAAGAAATCCAATGAAAAGTTCCCTAGGGAAGAAAAATGATTAAATCCACTACGATGCACTGTAAAAATTTGGTTTTCAAATGGAAATTTCAAACACTTTTGGATGACTGACGTGATGAAATTCATGGACCATAGCCATGGATAGCCTAACTTTACACAAAATTGATTCAATGTTGGGATAAGGAGAATGATACATTTAATTTCTTTGGTCCAAATTTTAATGGAAGAGTGATTGAACCTATTGTAGGGTAAGAAAAACCATCATGTGTTTTGATCTATGCTTTTGATTGTTCATAAGAATCTTGGTAAAGTTCATGCACAAATAATAATTCCTTAGTGATCACATTCTCTACACACACAGGATCAATTGATATCCCATTTGTGGGCTTCTCATTGATTCTTCCAGCTATGTAAAGAGAACCATCAGGTGCATATTTTAATTATATCATTATTTGAGAAAGCAATGTCAAGAGACAAGTTGGTTTGGCCCATATGAGGTTGAACATCAATGAATCCAATCATGTCATGTAGATCATCCTCATTATCACTTTTATCACCATCAATTATATCTTGTATCTTGTTAACATTCAACACATCATTCTTGGCATCACTAGTTTTTACAAAAGAGATGGAATGGTTTGGAATTGGATTGGTAAATATTTTCAAATTTTGGCTAGGTGGGGAAATATATTTATTTCCTTGATCATTAACACCACCCAACTAGATGTGATTAGAATCAATGAGGTCTTACACTATATGTTTAAGACACATGCATCATTCTGTATCATGTCCAACTTGTCGATGATAGTGAAAAAATTCATTTGAGTTATAGTTATGAGGTAAAGGCTTATGGTATAAAGAGGTCTAACGTGAGGTAAGTTGATTAGGTTCTTTCTCAAGATTTGCAACATAATCGAATGGAGGGTATTGGGTAATAGGGTGAATTGTCTATTCCTATCCCAAAATTCGTATGGAGTTGTTTTTATGGTAGCCACTTGAGGTTCAACATGGTGGGCTTTTTGAGGTGGATTTATCTATATAAATACCTTATTTTGGTTTTTGAATGGTTGAAAATTGTTATGAGGCACAGTTTTAGATTTTTTTAGGATGAGTTGAAGTAGTCTTTCCTACACGTAGATTAAGCGAGTTCTGATAATCACAAAGAGTTTTGAATAAGTGTGTAAAGGAGAGAAATTTTATCATATGAAGCTTATCTTGGATGTTTATTTGCAAGTTATCAATGAACATTCTTTGAATATCAACATCAAGAAGTTTAATGTTTATTTGTGAGTAAAGTAGATGATAATGTGCTATAAAATCAGTGACCTTTTCTTCTACATTTTGTTTACATTGCATCAAATTAGGTAGGGCCATCATAGGGCCAATGTACACTTGGAAATGGTTGCGAAAGGAATAAAAAATATCATTAAATGAGTGGATTGAGTTATTCAGTAAGGAACATAACCATTCCAAGGTTGTATCTTTTAAGGACCTAGGAAAAAGCTTATCCAAGAGTTTATCTTCAAAAATGAAGTCACTACATAAGGTTGTATATGTTGACACATGGTTGCTAGGATCTCCTTTACCACCATATTTCTCAAATCTAGGTATCTCTATGCCTTGTGTAATTTTTGCTCTTAATATCTCCAATGACAATGGGTTTCTTTTGAGATTTTGTGAAGGTTGTCCACTTTGGTTTTGGTTCAACATTGCAATTTGTTGTTAGAGGGACGTGACATTTTACAAAAGTTAGTTTATGATGGAATCGTTGGTTGTGTTTTGAGATGGAGGGGAATATGGTGGAAGTGTATATGTGTTATGCGAACAACTAAATTGCAAATTTGTGAGAGGCAGGGTTTTGATGATATGGTGTTTGAATTCACAAAGCTAAAAGGATTCCCAATTGAAATACCCAAAGTTGGAGTGATATTTCTAGTTGGTTGCATCTTTGTAGTAATAGTTGGATTAGTATATGTAGGAATATAAGCTATGGTTGTAGGGGGATGAATTTGATTTCCTCATTGAATTTGAGTGTATCCCAAAGCTTGAGCATAACTAGCCATTGTAAGAACATGATTATCAATAATGTGAGCTAGGCTACACACAATCTCTATTCCTAGTTCGTTATCAAGCATTCTTCTCATGTTATCTATTATAGGAATGAAAATACCATTAATATATTTCGTACTCACATAGTCTTGAAGTTTTTCTAAGGCTTTATCAATTTTTTGCAAGTTCTCTTAAGGGACAATGGCAACAATGGTTTCAACATTAGTAGAAGTAGTGATCATAGGACATATGAAATCAGGGATGGAGTCCAACATGGGTTGACTAGTGTCAACACTATGAGTGAAAGAGTTGGAAAATAAAAGATCCATAGTGGATATACCAGCATGATATGCCATGAGTCTCGAACTACATCTCACTGAAGTATTGGTAGTAGGACACTAGGTTGTGATACTTATACAAGTTTCACCAAACCAAAAGTGTACCCAAAATGGAAAAAAAACACTAAATAAAGATAGTAAACACCTATAAATAGGAAACACAATGCAAGTATTGAAGAAGATATTGCAATTTTAGATCTAAAAGATGATAATTGACTGATTTTAGATGTAAAAACCTGAAAATAATTACTTTTAAATGCATATTTTGATTCTAATCAATGCACTTTATTTTACCAATTGAACTAAATGTAAACAACTACAAAAATATGTAGCTTCTAAAATTGAAACAAATATTTGCAAGTACAGGAAAATGAAGTAGACAAAGATAAAGCAATGTGCAAAATTTTGGAAAATCACTTACATACAAGGAAAGGTTTACCCTTGGGCGAATGAGTCCTTAGACAAGGTTTTGTAAAATTTAAATCTAAGTGTTTAACTTGATATTTAAGCTCACTTTTCTTAACTACAAACAAATTCTTTAATGGAAATTTTTCTAAAAATCTAATGAAATACAAATGCAATTTAAATGACAATGTATGAACAAAATGACAACTTTTTTGAATACAATTTTTGGATGAATTTTTATCTAAATGGCTAAAACATGCCTTAATGCAAGATTTTATGCATAATGTATGTAATATTTTTGGATTTTTATGAGTTTAAATGATGCAAATATGCAATATGTAAACCATAAATGAAATCAAAAACAAGATGATGCAAAACCTAGATCTAGGGTTTTAAGGATCTCTAAATAAAAAAAGTATGATGTAAGAATGTTAGGTTCACCAAAATGAAATGGTGGGGAAAGGAAGATTCTTAATAATATGTGTGGTTTCTATTTGTGTAGAACTTTATAAGGATCTTAATATGCATCTTTCACCATAAATTTCATTAGGAAAGAGATAACAAGGTTTAAGGATTGACTTTCAACCTCAATGGTGAGTCAATTAAACAGGTTGATCTCAGTCCTTAGGATAGTAGGCAATATTTGAAACTAAATTGAAATGATTTAAATCACTAAAAATAAATGAACAATAAGACCCAATACATGAAATGAAAATTACTGAAAGTACAAAAACTAAAATCATAGTTTGCAGGTAGATTTGAGAAGGGTTTGGACACATGTACTTGTCACCAAAATTAGGTTTTGAGACCCACTAACGGACTGGTTTTCCCTTGGGAAAATGGGTCTTGGTTAGGTCTTTTGAAAACACTTTTGATAGTCTTATGATGTTGGATTTTAGCTTCTATTTAGCTTAGGTCCCACTGTCGAAAAGTTAAAAATAAATTTTGTAGCTTAGTTTCCATGGATTTACAACAATGATGATGACTTGTACAACAATGCAAAATTTCTCTTCATGATCTTCAACTTTTCTTCAACCTGTAATTTGCACATACACAAAGAGGATTTTTTTTTTGTTTGAATAGGGGTTTACCTTTGGCAAGCCCCAATTGTGGTAATTGAACCTTGATAGAAAGATAATGATAATGGAGAAGGAAATTATGAATGAACAATACTTGATACAACTCATCAAACCTTCAATGGCTTCCCTTAGAGGAATGAAGACAAACACATCTCTCCAAGGAACTTGATCTTTTTTTTCTTGATGGATTTGGATACTTGAAATGCTTGAATTCTTTGGGATCAATAATGCATATTAGCCTTCAAAAGATGACATAAACACACATATACTTGAATATGATGTTAGGACCTTGATTCCTACAACAAATGACTGATAGATTTGTTCTTGAATGCTCTTGACAATAATATTTTCTTTTGAAAATATTTGATCATGCATGTTATAATGTTTCTTTTTAGATTTAAAAATGATAAAAAGACTATGTATTTATAGGTGTTTACCTAATTTCCTAAAAATTAGATTCCAAAAGCCAAAAATTGCAAATTGAATTTGAATCAATAAAATACCATAAAAAAATTATTTAAAAAAGGTTCCTATGACTTAAAGGGTACCCATTCAACCTTGGGAAAATGGTTCCTGGCCTATAAGTCTAGGACACATTCCAATGTGATTTAGTTACTAATCGCTTTAATTAAATATCAGTTCCCCTTTCAAAAAATGAGAAAAATAAGGCTTTGGAATGCATAATTTAGAAAATCAAAAGCTTAATTAAGTCTAATAAATTAAGGGACCCAAACATAGTGTGAAATTGTAATGGTATACAATTTCCTACACTAAATGAACAAAAATAGTAATCAAGGGAGATCCTAATTACATTGAAAATGATGATGAAAGTATTGTTGATCAACATGAGTATGAAATAGACCCCTTTGATTCCATCATTGCTACAAAGATTTATACAAGTGTCTTCCAAAACCAAATCACTCATCCAAGCTATTCCACCATGCCTCCATACACACCCATTAGTAATCCTTATGCTACCTTTGACAAGGAAAATATTTAGGTCCTCCATCCACATCTCCATCTTAACCCCCATCCATTTCTTCATCTTATCTATCACTTGCATATCCCTCTCATCCAATATCCATACCTCCATCTTCTCCCCTAGCCATATTTCAACCTCTATCTTTACACAACAATACTATCACCTTCATCCCTAGTCCAAATTCACCATCCCATTGTCCCCCAAACCATCTCCCAATCCATAATACTAATCCTCCAATCCATGATCACAATCCTCCATATACTTCCTCATATCTTAATCCACCATATCATTCTTCCCATCTTAAACCACCATCCAATTCCTCTCATCTCAATCCACCATCCACTTCCTTCTACCTCAATCCACCATCCATGTCCTCCTATCTCACTCCACCTTCCAATCCCTCATACCTTAATCCTCCCTCCAATCCATCATACTTCCATCCTCTATCTAATATTGACCCCCCACTAATCCTAATCCTACACCTACTCTTATTCATCCATTCATTCACAACCCAACATCTAATCCTAATAATCCCACTATTCCCCCTCTTTTATCTACCCATAATCCTCCACCTAAGACTAAAATATACAAGTATCTCATTCCAAATGTGATTTGAATCCTAGAAAGAAGTCATCACCAAATCCAAATACAAAATTTGTGGAGTCATTTCACCCCACTCCAACATGTGTGGTCCTTAGTGATGAGTCTCTTCTCTATCTTGTGCCTATCATTCCTCTTCCTACTCCTAACACCATCAAAACCATTGAAACAATCTAACAAATTCAAGCCACCCAAATCCAATCCCCTTCTCCTACTCCTAGCATTAAGCAAACCCACTCCCATGAACTTAATGAATCCTCTATCCTTTCATCCACCCCATCTGAGGAGTCCATCCAAAAATCCTCCACCATTACACCACCCACACAAGTTGAAACATGCCAAGAGATTGTTCCAAATCATACCAATATATCCCCTCATCCAAATAAAGATCATTCCATCCCACCTAATCCCTCTCATGATTCATTATCCTACCCTCATCCAAATCAAGGCCATACCAGCCCACTTAACCCTTCTTATGATCCTTTATCACCCCCTCCTACAAATAAAGATCCTACCATCCCATATACTCCATCTCATGAGCCTTTATCACTTCCTACCCAAGCTATACCAACACCACCTCCATATCCCCTTGGTCCTCTTACATTCACCCATGGTTATTTTCTTGCAACTGAAGAACAAAGAATATCCACCACCCATCCTCCACCTAATAGTGGACTCACATCATACTTCAAAAATAACAAGAATCATTTTGTAAACCAAATTCTCAAGACCATAAACTATCAAGGAAAATTATTAGGCCTTAATGAGTAAGGAATATTAGATACCATCCATATCAAATAAAATCCATGAGAACAAGGCCTTGGATACATATATCAAGGCTTAGAATCCAAAAATGTTGGTACAACCTTTGAACATCCTAAGCATACCTCTTCCAAAAGAACAATAGGTGCTTCCCACCACTCCACAAAAACATTTGTTACCATCCCTCCTCCTCCATCATACACACCTAAAAACATTATTTCTATACCTCCATCCTCCAAATCCATTTTGGGTCCTTATGTCCCACAATCCACCACCACACATCCTCCATCTACTAAGCCCATTTTGGGCCCTTATATCCCAAAATACCATCCTCTATCTTATCATACTCGTCCCCTTATCCACTCATCCCATATCCCTATCACCCATCATAAAAAAAATCATTCCTATAATCCCAAATTAGGATCAACAAAGGCACGCCTACATGAATGTCATCCAACAACCCCCATCTATGCATCCTATCCAACATTCCAAGTCCGCAACTCCACTCATATTTCCTCCACATCATCCATATCATCACACCCATACCATTTTTATTGGAAGTAATTTGGATTCCAAAATAACAATGAACACAACCAAAAATACACATGGATCTAGAGATCACCATGTCCCCTCAAAAAGACATGAGGAAGAAAAGAAAAATACAATCCAAAAGTCTAATCAATCGCAAAGGCTAAAAAGGCCCACCAAAGAAAAAAAAAACCTTGTGGAACATATAGAAAAAAGATGAAATGTATTCAAATTAAAAATCCATAATGACATCAAAAGTTGCTAATCCAAAAGCTAAGCAGGATCCCAGCTTGGATTTTTCATTTGAATACACTACATATTTTTTAAATATAGTTGCAGTGTAGGATAGGGAGATAAATATATTTGCATCCCATCTTCAATCTCCTAAATCTATTGTTTGGTATTGGGCATGGTGTAATGGTTTTAATGGTGGCATTGTTGTTCTGCCACCAAGGTTCAAACCCCGCTAGTGGTATTGTTGAATGGTTGTATTCAAGTTCATAGCCCTGGCCAAAAGCGCTACTCCCTTGAATAAAAATAATTAAAAAAAAAAAAAAAAAAAAAATTCCTCCTAAATCTATTTTGGCTCCCTATGTCCCAAAGTTCACTATACTGAATCCTCCATCATCCTCACATCCTCTATCTCTTCCTCCTATCATTCCACACTCATCACTATGTTCCAATATTGGTCATGACAATCTCCCCCCATCACAATCCTCTCCCATCATTCCATCCATACACTTTCCAAAATCCCATAAATTATCCCACATATTTCCCCAATCACATCCAATTAATTCATTCCCTTACATAATCCATTCATCCTAATAAGGTTCTACCAACCTCCCATAGTCACTTCAAATAGGCTCTTATTACCTTGGTATTGAAATAAATTCTTGAGTCCATAATGTACATATCCTTATACCCTTTGTCCAAATAAATTATCCAAATCCCTATCCTCATCCATATCCATACACACACTTATCCAAAAATTCAAAAATCCAGAAAAGTAAAAACTCAAAAAGCAAAAAAGCAAAAAATAGTAAAGAGAAAAATGTGTCCAATGGTGAAAACTTGGCAAATAGGTACCTTGGAAAAGTACCATGATGAAAACCTAACACACATGAATCATGTGTAAAACCCCCATCCATTTTATCTCCACACTTGGGAGAAAATTCATTCTAAGAATCTCATCCTTCGTCTCCTCCATCCAACCTATCTTATTCATCCTACCTATCGTATCCCATTTATCTCCATCTTTTCATACTCCTTGCAATCTTGATATAGATAGAGGAAAATATATGTACATAATTTGGACCCCTCTCAATATAAATTCCTTCTATCCACATACTATCATAGTCCTTATCCTCCCCATCATACTATCATCCATCTACCTCCCTTATCTTCCTATCCTCTTATTTTCCAACCCTCCCCCCTCATCACACATGACATCTAGAGTGGGGCACCTAATTCATTTACAACATAGTCCTTGGAGATCTCACTCCATACCATCCATCCATCCAATAATCCTTCCATCTCCAAAATCCATATCTCCTAACCCTCCCTCCATTAATTCATATCCCCATCTTTATCTCCCTATCCTTTCACCCCATCATCCCTTCCATATCATTATATTTATCTCCCTATACTTGATCCAATAATCCCTTTCATCTACAAATCATTATCTCCTTATCCATTCATCCTTTCATGTTCCAAATCCTTATCTCCCTATCATCCATCCATGCAATCCATCCTACCATATCATCCTCCTCTCACATAATCCCTTGTCTTTGGAGTTTAGCTATAAGATACCCCCATGCAATGTCATCTCCTATCTCTACCCCATATTTGTTGCAAGAGTTTCACCCTTGGTCTCCTTGTGCTACATAGTGTGATGTTTGGGTTCATGACATGACTTAACTACCTCCTATGGATGTTGGACCTTGTATAAATATGGTGGTTGTATCAAGCATTGACAGGTCGATCTTTTGGTGCAATGACAACTGCCTGTGCAACAATTAGTATCATATTCAAGGTCACAGGTACAAACCCCTCATTTGTGCTAGGGGGATTGTTGCAAGAGTTTTTCCCTTGGTATCCTTATGTTGTGCAGTGCAATGCTTGGGTTCATGACATGGCTTAACCACCTCCTGTGGATCTTGGATCTTGTGTAGATTTAGCGGTTGTATTGAGCATTGATAGGTCAATCTTTTGGTTCAATGACAAACACCTATGCAACAATATCTTGCTAATATCCTATCAATTTTCATTAATAATCTATCCACCTCATTATCCTCACAATTAATATTTTGATGATTAGATAACTATCTCATTCCTGAGCTTCATACAATCAACATACTCTTGTAAATATTATACATCTTGTATATATCAATCATCCTATATATAAGGTTCATCCCATCTCATCATCTAGACCCGTCATTGTACATACTTGTCACTAGGTCCCATCTTTGTGTCTATTGTGTTTGCAAGATCCCCTATCAAGTTGGTATTTCAAAAAAATCCATTAGCCCCTTTTGGTTTCATGTATCTTGATCATCTCTTGTCATGAGAATCCTAAGTATTACCTATCCATCTTTGATCTTTGTAGGATATATCATTCCTCAAATCAAACCACATCTACCCCATCCATCATCCTTATGGAAAAAGGTACTTGAGATGTTTTTTATTTCTTTGGTGCATTTGGAAATTTGTTTATATTTATTTTGAGTTTACTATACCTACTCAAGGTTTCCATGATCCATCACATCATTGTGTGCTTTTATTGATGAAAATAGGGGCAAGCCTTATATTTTTGTTTGTGGTGTTTTCTTGGTTGTTCTATGTTGTTTCCACCAATATCCTTTGTGATCTTGTGTTATGTTGGGGAATTCCTTCTATTTTTGGTTTTCCAACATCATTCTCACCAAAGTTCCCTGTGATTTTGTGGGGTGTTGGAATAACCTTTCTTGTTTTTTGAGTCATTCCTATGCATGTGATATGAAGTCACCTTGGTTTTTCATACCCTAGTGCATAGTATCCCATGCTATATCAAATTAAGTGCTCACTACATGACAATTTTAATTTGGTGCTCAAAATCCCCCATCCATTTCTCCTACATATTTCTAATCCATT
The DNA here is from genome assembly GCA_007258455.2 of Sequoia sempervirens. Lineage (NCBI taxonomy): Eukaryota > Viridiplantae > Streptophyta > Pinopsida > Cupressales > Cupressaceae > Sequoia > Sequoia sempervirens. The sequence continues at coordinate 19,317 of VDFB02392565.1, read as the reverse complement.
CATTCTTCATCACTATCCCCCATCTATCTATCCTATTTGTTTTCATCACTCCACTTAATCCTAGATTTTGTGTGCACAAGAATCCTCATCCATCTTTTCATCTATCCTCTCATCTTTCTCTTGTCATAATCATCTACATCTTCTCATCCATCCTCATCATTTCATTATTCCTTCAATCCTTTTAGACTAATATATATTTTTTAGTCTAAGAATCTTTTCATCCACCCTATCATTCTATTATCCATCAAGTTCATTTAGGCTACTATAGCTTTTCTAGTCTACGCATCTTTTCCTCTCCATCCATTTCAACAATACCAAAACCATAAGAAAATCCAAGTTATCCATACAATCTAGCACAAATAATTCAATCACATCTTTCATCTTGTCCCCAGCCTTGTTACAAACCTTGATCCCACTCCAATCATCATCATCAAGATATATCCTTCCCAATCTTTGTGTTGATTTGAGATATATCGTTCCCACATCAACATCACTCTAATCATCATCATCAAGATGTATCATTCCCAATCCTTGTTTTTTTTGGATATATCATTCCTATTGCAATGGCTTTGTCATTGTGCCAAAATATTGACTTTTTAACGCTCAATACAAACACCAGATTCATACAAGATACACGGGAGGCTATTAATCCATGTCATGAATCTGCGACGAGCTAGATAGGAACCAACCTATCCAAGGGGGTGGAGGAACCAACATTACAATAGTTTCCACATCAACAACACTCTAATCATCATCTTTGGGATTTATCCTTCCCAATCCTTGTGTTGTTTCAAGATATATCATTCCCATATCAACAACACTCCATCCATCATTAATTAATATTTTATTTTATCTTGACTAGGGCAACATCTTATTTTTCCTTGAATCCTTTTGTGCTTGCTTTTTTATCATCTCCCCTATTCATTATATCATCCTCTTCCCATTTTTCTTCTATCCATCATATTGCATCATATTCCTCATTTATCCTTGCATTCTCTCATGGGTAAAAGTAGAAAGTTGTGTCACACTTTTGACCAACCTATCAACATAAGTGAATTTAAGTATTTCAAACTAAAAATCAATTTTGGTCAAACATATGATCTAGTTAGATTAATTTTATCTAAATTAGAAATGTTGACAACTTTTCCAATTAAAATTGTTGATTAAATGCATATGTAGCACCACTTTGATGCCAATTTACCAAAAAAATAAAAATTAAAAAACTTAATGTTTCAAAAATTCTTACTCATGTAAATAACATTTAAAAAAATATAAAAATACCCTTTTGTAGATCCATAAGTGTAGTTTTCAAAAATATATTTTTACTAGTTTAATTATTATTTATATTTTATATTTTATTTTTACTAAAAGTAGGTTATCAACAACAAAACATTAGGTTGATTATCATGTCAAGAAAAAATACTAAAACTTATTAAAAAAAATTGAAAAAATATGATGCATTAGATAAAAGATTCTATATCAAGATGGCATGCTTTTTTCTATTTTAGATAAATAGTTAAGATGAAATTTGACGTTAAATGGAAACAACTATATTTTCAATACATACTTTTTAATATTATTTAAAAAAAATTATTTATCAAAATTGAAAAAAAAATCCATGCATTAAAGTTTCAAGTTATAAATATACACAACAAATTTGAAGGAAAAAGAATAAAATTTACTATATAAAAAGCAACGTATCATGTAACTTAATTTTTCAACATTTTATTAGCAACTAAATTAGAGTGAAGGAAAAAGAATAAAATTTACTATATAAAAAGCAACGTATCATGTAACTTAATTTTTCAACATTTTATTAGCAACTAAATTAGAGTGTCAATTTATAAAAAACTATATTTAAATAATTTTCTAAATTTTTCAAAAAAATACAAACATAAGATATACAAAAAATACACATTCTATTAGTTTACATCATTTCAAAATTCAAAGCATATATGCCACTTTTTAGTGATTCAAGTTTGATATTTAGATTAGTGTTGGTTGTTTCCTTTATAAAAGTGTGACACAACTTTATACTTTTACCCTCATCCATTTCAAGAGCACACTTGTGTTCTCTTGAACCTGCCTGTCCTCTCGAGGGGGCATCCTCAATCCTAATCTATAACTTCACTCTAACCATCTTTCCTCCTAGCCACTCCTTTAAATGATTGGGGCATCTTCCCTAGTATAACCATCTTCTTTTTGGAGCTATTTTTTAATCTTCCTTGAATTGATGCTACTTTGTAACACCATCTCAAAGAGGGGAAAAATGAAGACACCTAAAATTGACCACTTTCGTCTGGTCAATTTACCCCTAATTCAACCAATTTCATATCCTCTATATTAATAAATAATACACTATTATTTAAGTAATATTCAATTATCTCAACCTTCATCCTAATCTATTTATTTTATTATCCCTATATCCTAGCCTAAATTAAATAATTATCTTTATTTATTTACCCCCATTTCTTTCATCCATTAAATGAATAAACACCCTTGTTTATTTAATTTAATCCCAAAATACCCCTTCCTCCAAATCAAAATTTTTTCCTCTCACCTCATGTCCCATCCTCCAACTCTCCCACTTTCCCTCTAATCCTAATTTAATCCTAATCTCCCCTTAAGTGGTTTCACACACTTAACCCATGATTAAGTGGGTCAACCCTCCCCATCACATCATCCACATGGCCCTTCATACTTGTGACATGGCCTTGGTACCATGTCACATGGGTCTTGTCCCCTCCAAGGTACCATCTCCATCTCAATCCCTCTCCTTGTGCCACTTGAAACAACCTTGTTGCTTGAGAGATCTAAATCATTCTCCACCCTTGATCTCCATCAAATAATATCAACCCTTCATCCATTTTCAACCAAAATTTATATATTCAACCCTTAATCATTTTATCAAGATCTCACTCATTTTCACTTGGAGCACCATTATGCTAAAAAAATTTATAGGGAGCACACATCCAATCGAATATAATGGAAAACTATACTTAATGGGAGGTTTGACATAGTTTGTTTTGTTTGATTCTATGTTGGTTTGAGATTCTAAGCCTTACAAGAATGTTTGTTTGATTTTGTGTTTTGTTTGGTTTTTATTTCTCAAGTCATTCATTTGATCATATTTTCATGTACACATCCAATCAACAATATGCCTACCAAAGCTAGTAATCCAACCAGGACACAACCTATCCCTCCTTAACCAACTAAGATCCTTCCAATTGATCATCCCAAATAAGCTTTAGAATTTGTTAAGATTTACTTGGATCCACGTCTCCCCAATGAGTGACATTATAGAATTTCCCTCCCTTGGAAGCCTGTTTTTCCAAATAGTTAGCAACTTTGTTCTATTATCTGACAATATGAACAAAGGAAATAGAATCCAAGTTTTTGGCCAAACCGAGAATCTTCTTAGCCCCTCAAGACAATCTCCAAGAATCTTGCTAAAAATTCTCTTTATTGAGAGAGACTAAAATCATAGAATTTATTTCACAAATAACTTTTCACCTACCCATAGTCACAAATTTTTCTAGACCTATAAGGAATTCCAAAGCCTACATTAAATTATTAGAATGATTCCCCATACAAGTGTAAAATAAGAACTGAAGAAAACCACCATTATCCCATCCTAAATAACCAATATTGACATTCCTCGGGTTACCATGAGAGAAACCATCAATATTAAATTTAAGGAAACCATTGCAAGGCATACACCATCTATCATTTCTCTTCACCTTTGCTAAGCCTAGAGAAATAATGCTTGAATTGGAAGATGGGGAAGAAGACATATAGAGCTCAAGAAGATTAACAATGTGACCATAAGAGAACATGATAGGCTCCTCTATACTAAAATTAGATTCAATAGTCTCCTTAAGCATGCCTTTTTATCCTACACCAAACGTGAAAAATTATAGGCTTACAAATTTGGAAAATTCAATGCTTTTGCTCCAACCAAAGTTCTCAGAGAAAAAAGAGGGTCCAATTTCCTAGGAAGACAAAAGAAATGAAGTTGAAGCTAGGTGTAGAGGAGGGGGACCAACTGCTTGGGACCCCAGGTCACGGGAGGGTTTAGAACAATCAACTACCCTAATCTACCTTAGGCTAGGGAATTGTTTATGATTATAGGTTTAATGTTTAAAGGAGTCAAAAGGAAGGGAAATTGATCAACCTCTTTCCTTCTACCAACATGAGAGGTTCAAAAAGTTAGGTGAGTAGATTTCAGGAGTCCAAACTACAACTTAGGAACTACTAGAGGAATCCAGCGTGGGGAATAGACAACAACGCAGTGTGTTGGCATCCTAGTTGGGAATTGGCATTCACACAAAAAAAGAACATAAAGTATAGTCTAAGAACTTAAGCTCCACATGAATGAATTACCTACACACATAGTGATGGAAAGATGTTGGGCCTATGTATAGAGGACTACCATAGTCAATACCTCACTATGTTGTTTCCACCTCCATAGACAGCCAAAATAGCAACAATAGAGAAATGCGATAAAGAAAGGTATTGAAATGAAAGTAGTGTACACTATGCTAAACAATGATATGCTTTGATAAAAACACAACAATGCTAGAGAAAAGGGATGGAGTGATATCACCTTCAACCATGTGCACTGAAGGAAAATGGGAGAAGGCGTGAGCTCACAAGCTTGTAGATACCAATGTTGTTGCAACAACAAGAAGAGTAAAACTAGTAGAGTATTTACTTGTAGCTCAAAGGTGGTGAGAATGTTGTGAGTGAAGAGTGTATAATTCCAAGAAGATCAAGAAGTTGCCAAGAGAGTGAATGAATGAAGGAGATAATCATTTGAAAGTGAAATTGGAGGCAAATGAGTCGTTCGAGGTTGGTCAAGGGCATAGAAACGTTACACTTCATCTTCAGGAGTTGTAACACTTATGTGGATTCCAAAGGTAGGAATCTTGTTAGGATGGTAGCACACTGTGTAGACGTCCACACACTACACTAGCATCCCTAACATAATATCCTCCACCAACACTAAAAAAAGCTACCAAGTGGATGGGAAGAGAATGAAGGAGGTGGAATAACATCATTGGATCTAATTTGTCTAAGGTAGGAGGTACATAAATGGGGAATTTTCAAGGGGTGAAAATTCATGCCATTACATTTTACCCCCACTTTAGCAAGCATAAGTGTCAGTGAATGCCCAGTAAAGTAGAGTGAAAGCTTAGAAATGTATACCTGAACTATCAAGGAAGAAAATTGTAATCTGGCACACCTAAAAGAATAGGAAGAGGAAATGGCTCCACAGTTACTTAGTCTTGGGGAGAATTGAACAAATGCATCATAGGTTCACAAGCCTATGGAAGCTAAACAAAAGGCTCTATAGGTGCTCAGTTCTATAGAGGAGGCACCCCAAGTGCTCAGTCCAAAGGGAGGCCAAATGTGAAAGGATCTATAGAGTCTGATGGGACCTTATAGGTGCTCGGTCTTGCAAGGAAATCTTGAGGTCCTCAAATCTCTAAGCTTGGTTGAAAAATAAGCTTTGCAAGTCTTGCAAAGCAACATGTTAATCTATAGACAAAACATGTTAAATAGTAAAAATCTGCATAGGAATATAGACATACAGTCACATAGACAATCATTAATCGAAGGAGAAACTTTCAAAAGGGTTCCTTAGAAACCCTTCAAAAGAAAGGGGTCCACTCAAGGGACACTCTATTTGAAAGGTGACAATATTTTTTGTAAACGATTCTCACATCAAGGAATCCTTTTGAAATATCTCTTTCATCAAGGAATTCAAAAGGAAGAATAATCCCTTGCAAGGGAAAGTTTTCAGACTTCTTCAATCAAAAAAAGTACTCCCTTCTCCAAGGAAATTTTTTAGATTCTTTCTTTATGAATCCATGATGAAAGAAAAATCCCACTAGGGGTCCATGTTGAAGAATATAGTTTTTAAAAAGCTGGGGATTTTTAAGGATGTATTCGTTGGCCATCGAATACACCTTTTGAAAATCAAAGAAATATGATATCCCCCTTAGGATGGTGCTTGTCGATCACAAATTCAAATGACATCCTAAGGAGAGAATAAAGTAATGTTGTGGCTCATGATACATGACAAGATGTAATCACATAAATGTTGTCGCACATGTGATGGACAACACATAGGCATCACAACATCATGAAGCAAGAAAAGAAGAGAGAAAGATAAAAAGACAACATAAGCAAAAAAGAGACATCAGGAGATAGGGGATATGATATTGTGGGGTCAGAACTACTCATAGATATTAATAGATAGATACAATATGATAATATATATGAACTGCCATCAATCCTCTACTATATTAGACCATGTGAAGAAAGTTATATGTAGACAAAATAAAAATAAAAAATAAAAAATTGGGTCAACATGGAAAGGGGACCTAAATGCCCCCATAGAAGGGAGGCCTAAATACCCCCAATGCTTTGCATCATCCCAAATTGTCAAAAATAAAGGCACAACAAAGGAAGAATGATGTAACAAATAAAAGAAGTTTATGACACAAAACACACCTGTATCCAAGCACCTACGAGGGTGACAAGGGTCCTAAAAGAACACAGAAAACAAGTACAAGGGAAGTACAAAACACACACAATCTAATCTATAGATAAAGAAGAGGTTTCGTCCTAGTCCTCATCAACCAAGAGGTCATTGTTCTCCCAATCTAGATCATTATATGGGGAAGGTGGATGAGTGTGCAAGGGCAAGATAGGAAGGGGAGTACCCTCTAACTCTCCTGCAACAAGAGCTAAGGAATGTAGGAGTTAGGTGAACTCCTCAAGCACCCTAGAATCACCTGCAAGACAAAATAACTTCCACAAGAGAGAAATGGTAGAAATATCATGCTATCATTAAGATGCAAGGATGCCAAATTGAATATGACATGATGATAAATATACATAATGCCTTGAATATATAGGCATGAGTGAAAACCTAAAATTTGTAAGATATTTCCAAATATTAAAATCACACTACATGTGACAACATGTGAACCCTATCTAGGAAATGATAAAAAGATAGAGATAAGTTCTAGGAGGACAACTCATCTTCTAGAAGGAATATTATCTCCTACAAACAAAGAATTGGGAATTACCCCATTATTAAATGATTTATCTAATTATACAACCTAGGACTTAATTAATTAAATGCAATACCTAAGTTAACTTATGAAAAGTGTAATTAAATAATTAATTACACCAACACCCCCATAAGTGCAACTTAGGGAGAAGCAAATTATTATGCAAAGATGAGTCCCAGAAACAAGGCCTGATCAGGTACTCATTTACAAATGCAATGAAAGAGAAAGAGGAGAAAACCCCCCCTTAATGAGATGACCTACTGCAAAGAAGTACTAGAAGAACTCTAATGGAGTAACATTGGAATCCTTAATTCAGCAAGCAAGAAAAGATACCTCTATTTACAAGAAACCATAGTGGAATCATAATAATGCAACAGTAGACCCGATGCCAAGGAACACTGGAAAACTCACATATTGGATCAACCCTGGAATCTATGAAGCAACAAGAGATGAAAAATATGACCCTCATAAGAGGGAATGATATGATGATAGAATCTAGAAGCCATGTATCTCAATGTCGATGCCAAACTATAACTAAAACTACTCCATGGGAACGAGTACCATCAAGATTCTAGAACATTAATTATAAAAACATGGCCCTTAAACTGAGATAGATCTGACCCAATGTGGATCAATAACCATAAAATCTCAATCTAAAGTGTGAACCAATATGAACCAAAAAAGTGTCCAACTAAGTAAGATGAGGCCAAAAGAAACAACAAAATCCAGATACAACTCATGTGAGTTGTCATCAATATGAAGATGAGATGCAAGAAACCCCCCTTGATGGAACTTTATATCAGTTCATTTATTACAATACCCATGATTGTAAAAGGAAAACATGCATAAACTAAAGAGAAAATACAAACCTAGTGCATGAAAACAAAAACGAGTGCATGCACAAACCAATGTTCACATCTTCCTCCATGATGAAAAAGGACCTCAGATCTATGTATATAACAAAATATGAAAAAATAGTCTACACCACTACAAAGTGCTCAAAACTAGCTTTCCGTTGATATCTCATTTGTGAAAATCCAACACCATGGCCAAAAGTTATGAATTTTTTAAAAAAACTGAATTTAGCCTACAGGAAATGGGTTTTCTAGCAAAAAAAGTTTACTTTTGATTTGATTTTTGAAAAATTTGTTTCTAATGAGTACACAAAAATAGAAACCCAGAAATATTTTGAAGCTAAAAGAAAAACCCAGAAATCGTTTTATGATCTAGCTAGCAGAAAATGAAAAAATATTTTTTTTAACCTTTAACTAGGAGAAAAATGGCGCGCACCAAATTTTTTTACAGTGATTTTCTCTAGATCCGTACGAGACATCAAAAATATAAAAGATACCTGGTTCATATTTTGACCCTAGCCACAAAACCCAGAAATCGTTTTTCCTTCAACTGAGTGGAAGCTAGATTTCTAAAGCAAAAGGTGAAAAATGACTTTAATAAAAAGGTTGCTTACATCCAGCAAAACTTTCATGCCAAGATTGGTTCCTCATATCTAGGAAGAAGTCTATAGCATTGAAGCTCTGATACCATGTAGGAGTTTAGGTGAACTCCTCAAACACCCCAAAATCACCTGAAAGACAAAATAACTTCCACAAGAGAGAAATGGTAGAAATATCATGCTATCATTAAGATGCAAGGATGCCTAATTGAATATGATATGATTACAAATGTACAAAATTCCTTGAATATATAGGCATGAGTGAAAACCTAAAATGCGTAAGATATTTCCAAATGTTGAAATCACACTACATGTGACAACATGTGAACCCTATCTAGGAAATGATAAAAAGATAGAGATAAGTTCTAGAAGGACAATTCATCTTCTAGAAGGAATCTTATCTCCTACAAACAAAGAAGGGGGAATTACCCCATTATTAAATGATTTATCTAATTATACAACCTAGGACTTAATTAATTAAATGCAAGACCCAAGTTAACTTATGAAAAGTGTAATTAAATAATTAATTACACCAACAAGGAAGAGGGCCCCTCAAGGTCTTCTTCGCTCAACTCTTGTGAGGTAAACATCATTGATTTTGCAAAAAGTTTTGACAAAGTCAGGACATCATCCATTGAGTTGAACATGCACTTGATAGGAGTGCCATGTGTCAACTGAGCGAGCGATGAAGGAGGCACTCGAGATCCACTGCTGACCTCACTGAAAGACTCGGGGGTAGTGAAAAAATCAAGGGATGTTGAGGCTAGCTTCACCACTAGGATGACATAAGCCAAAGAAAAACCAACTTTCAAAGAAGTGGATCCCTTCTTCTAACCCCTATTAGAAGTAGGGTCATCCTCTAACTTGTGTTTCATCGGGGGATGTGAGACCACCATATATGAGGCAAAAGATAAGGAAGAAGAGGAGAAAACCACAATGGACACCACTGAGGTATTCGGCATATCCAAGGGCTTAGGAAAAGGTGGGATGTTTGGAAGGGACATCAAGAGATAGGGCTCAACTGAAGGATTTGTGAATGATAACCTGCACCTATCTAAACATTGAAAAACACAAGAGCATTAGTCATTCAAATAAGCACAAATATCATTCCCTATGAAATTCTTGATCATACTAAATGATGAAAACATGAAACAAAAGCACAAAAGAAAGCAAATGAAAGCATGTAAGAAAACAAAGTAGATCAAACCTCCATCCCATAGGGGGATTGGTGTCACTTTGATGTGGAAAGTGGCTTTGACTCCAAGTATATGTGATTGTGATGAAAATGTGTTGATAACCTAGTTGAAGTGATGAAAATTAGTGATTGTTATTGATGAATGTGCCTATAGTAAGATTGCATGATATTGTGGATCCATATTCAATAGAGAAGGCCTCTACTTATAGGAGAGAAGGGTTGAAGAATGGATGAAATTGGTAAATTTTGGACTAAACTGAGGAGCAATAACATCATGACACTTGTCACAAGGCTAATAAAGGTCATGGGGATATGTGTGGAGCACATTTTGAAGAATGTGAAGAGTTAAGGCGTGTAGGTGGATTTGTAAGAGAATGTAAGAGAATTGAAGGCATATGGTTGAGGGTGTAAGAGGGACAATATGGCATGTAAGGGACATTGAATTCCCTTGTAAGAGGCTTTAAAATCCTTTGGAGGGAAATTTATTGAAGGGGTAGTTTAAGGGAATATTCCAAAGAATATGCCTTTGTGAGGAAAATAGGCTAATTAGTTAGTTAAAAGAAATGATTTTCATGTGTAACTTGGTCAGTTGGCCATGGGTTTATTCAACTAAAGTGGAGTTAAAAGCTAGAGAAATGGGTAATGAGGATTAGGAGGTCATTAAAGTTAATTAATTTAGAGTTAATCAACTTTAGTGGTGTTAGGATTTAGGCAGATTGGAACAATAAACATTAACAATTATGTGTAGATTAAATAACCCAGAAATAACAATGAAGAATAACACAAAAGATATCAACACAAAAATTTAATGCGGTTCACCCAATATGGGATATATCCATAGAAACTCATCCACCCAATGATTTTATTATCTAGTTCAAAAAAAATTACAATCTTGTGAATTACACACACCATAACTTACATCTCAACTGCTTATAATAGGATTTTTGGAAGCTTCTAGAATTAGGGTTTTACAAAGTCATTTTTTTGTTTGATATGCCAATGGGAAAACCTTGACAAGTTAATGAGGAAAAGGAGAGGATATGTTACGAGTGTACATTATTTTCATGATCAATCACTACATACCAACAATCTCCCACTTGGAGACAAATCAGGCTCCATACCAAACAATCTCCCACTTGGAGACTACTCCTGGATGACACCACTACACTTGCATCTCCTACTGGGTTACAAGTCTGGCTGGTTTCTTATGTCCACCATTATTAGTCATGAAGGCCAGTGGAAACTAATGAGGAAATTGGTTTCTCTCATGGAACCACCTTTATGAACATATATGCAAGATTCTCACTTGTGTGAATTTTCTCCAACTTCAATTACCCATCCTCCAAAACTGATTGGATGAAGTGGTATTTGAGTTGTATGTGCTTAGTTTTTGAATGTAGAGCTGAGTTCTTAGCATGATGAATGGCACATTGGATATTAGTGTTCAAAGGGCTATCTTCTTGTTGTTGTCCCAATTCCTCTAGAAAACATTGTAACCAAATCATCTCCTTGTTGGCTTTCGTGGCAACAACATACTCAGCTTCAGTGGTTGAAAGTGCAACAACCTTTTGTAGTCTTGAAATCCAATTGATTGTAGTATTCCTATAGTAAAAACATACCATGTAGTACTCCTACTATCAATATCACCCGCTAGATCAGACTCAACATATCCTTTTAGAGCAGAATTTGTTCCTCCAAAACATAGTTTCTTTGAAGTAGTACCTCTCAAATATCAGAGAATCCATTTTACTGCATTCCAATGTTCCATTCCTGTATTTCTCATATACCCACTCACAACTCCCACTACATGTGCAATATTTGGCTTCATGTATACCATTGCATACATCAAGCTACCAATTGTTGATGCATATGGTATCTTAGACATTTTGTCTTCTTCCTTTGGTGTCTTTGGGCACATCTCCTTAGTCAAATTAAAATGACTAGGCAAAGGTGTAATAATTACTTTTGCATCTTGCATGTTGAAATTTTTCAACACCTCTACATACTCACTTTGAGACAAAAATATTTTTTTGTTTTTCCTATCTTGTGTGATCCTTATACCAAGGATTTGTTTTGTTGCACCCAAATCCTTCATAGCAAATGAATTTTTTAATTTCTACTTAATTTCATTAATATGCTACATGTTAGACACAACAAAAAGCATGCCATCAACATAAAGCAACAGGATAATATAGCTTCCATTATCCAATTTCTTAAAATAAACACAATAATCAGAATGAAATCTTTTGTAACCTTTTTCAGCCATAAAACTATCAAATTTCAAATACCATTGTCGAGGTGCTTGTTTTAGGCCATACAAACTCTTCTTTAACCTACACACCTTGACCTCATATCCCTATGGTTGGTGCATGTATATTTCCTCTTCCAAATCCCCATGGATAAATTTTGTTTTCACATCTAGCTATTCAAGATGCAAGTCTTCCACAACCATAAGACTTAGAATAGTTCTAATAGAAGTCATCTTTACAATCAAAGAAAATATTTCATAAAAATCTATACCATTTTTTTTGTGTAAAACCTTTTACCACAAGTCTGGACGTATATCTTTTCTTGCTTCCTTCTTCTTCATTCAACCTGTAAACCCATTTATTTGGCAGTGCTCTTTTGCATGCATGCAATTGGACTAAGTCCCAAGTCTTATTTTGTAGCAAAGAATCCATTTCCTCTTTCATGCCTAGCTCCTACTTCTTTTTGGTATCTACCTACATTTCTTCTTCATAACTTTCAGGTTCACTAGAATCAATTAATAATATAGAATATAATGATGGAGAAAATATTTCTAGAGGTATATTTATCCTTGTAGAACATCTAACACTTGCAGGAGTCTATGGGTTAACTTCTTGTTGTTGAGCATTAGGCACCACTGACATTTTATTTTCTAGAATCTCATCCAACTCCAGATATTCCTTTTTGGCATATTCATGCTTCTTTTCCTATAGTTGATCCTTATACATGACCTTCTCATTGAATATAACCTTTTTGCTCCTAATGATTTTATGATTTTCATAATCCCATAACCAATAACCAAATTCATCTACTCCATATCCAATGAAGGTACATTTTTTAGACTTAGCCTCAATCTTGGTTCTATTTTCAATATCAACATGGACAAAAGCTTCACAACCAAAGGTTTTCATAAATGAATAGTTTACCTTTTTACACATCCATGCCTCCTCTAGAATGCCACCATCCAAAGGATTTGAAGGTCCTCTATTTATTAAATAAACATCAGTATGTACAACATCTACTCAAAACTATAAGGGTAGTCCAACATGCAATCTCATGCTTCTTTCACACTCCATATTGGTCCTATTCATAGACTTTTAGACACGCCTTTTTCTTATGGGGTTCCAAGAACCATTTTTTTCCTACGGATTCCATTGTATGAACAATAATTTTCAAATTCTCTACTACAATACTCACCTCCATTATCAGATCTGAGACACTTCAAATTTTTCATGTCTCATTCTCAACCAAAGCTTTCCACTTTTTTAAAGTTTAAAATACTTTTGATTTTTTTTTTTTAGGAAATACACCCATGTTTTCCTAGTTGCATCATCAATAAAAGTAACATAATAACAAGAGACATCAAGAGAAGATACTTGAGATGGTCCCCATACATTTGAATTCACAAGCTCTAATTTTTCACTCTTCTTCTCTTTCCCAACTTTGAGAAATTAGACTCTTTTATGTTTTCCATAAGCACAATTTTCGCAGAACTCCAAGTCAATCTACTTTAGACCTGATAGAAACATTTTGGAGTGAAGGATCTTCATCCCTTTCTCACTCATGTGCCCAAGTCTATGGTGCCACAATTATGTTTTTGTCCTTGCAGCAAGTGCTCTAAATTTCTTAATAGCAATTATTTCTATAGTAGCTAATGTAGAATAAGTATTACCAGTACACAAATACAATGTTCCTACCTTTTACCTTTAGCTACTACTTAGTGACCTTCCACGCTTTATCTGTAAAGGTAACTATGCAGCCTTCACTACCCAGTTGTCCTACAAAGATTAAAATTCTTCTCAAATTTGGAACATGCCTTACCTCCTATAGCAGCCATTCATTTCAATTCTGTAACTTGATTTTTATTTTTCCTTTTCCAACAATCTGGCAAGGTTCATCATCACCCAAATATACCTATCCAAAATCACCTTGAACATAATCTACACAATATTTCCTATGGGGTGTGGCATGAAATGAAGCCCCTAAATCTATTACCTAGGAATCATTAACATTATCTAAACATAGAATTAAAGCATCCCACAATTTATTACTTGAAACATCAGCTTCCTTACTATCATCATGTTTTTTGTATCCTTATTTTCCTTTTTGAGACCAACAATCCTTCTTCAAGTGTCTTGGTTTTCCACAGTACCAACAATCCATTTTTACTCTAGATTTAGATCTGTCTTTCTTTGACTTCCCTTGTGACTTCACACGATTTGTTGGGATTTTTCCTCTCTCATTTTTTCTTCACCTATTCTCTATATTCAAAGCATTACCTGATGTTGAATTCTCACTTGTGCTTTTCCATCGCATTTCCCCGCTAAGGATAACACCGACAACATCATCAAATTTCAATGTATTTGAACTAGAGATAAAGTTACTTACAACCATTACCAAGCTATTCTAGCTTTCTAGAAAAGAACATAAAACCAAGAGAGCCCTCAAATATTCATCCAAATTCACTTTTATAGAAGTTAATTGACTGGTAATCGTATTAAAATCATTTAAATGATTTGTCATAGATCCACCTTCAATCATTTCTAGATTAAAAAAACACTTCATGAGAAATACCTTATTTGAGGCTAGGGGTTTTTCATATAATTTAGCCAAATGTTCCATCAGATCCACTGTTCTCTTTGCTTTTGTTATATTGAATGCCACAGATGGTGTTAGGCACAACCAAATGGTTCCTAGTGCCTTTCTATCCAGAATCTTCTATTCTTCATTAGACATAGTATCCCCTTTCTTTTTTTCCTTGAAATGGTTTCCATAGATCCTTTTGAAACAAATAATCTTCCATCTGCATCTTCCATAATTGATAATTCTAACCATTGAACTTCTCAACCTTGGATTTTCCTTCTTCCATTGCTCCCACTCAAATCTAGAGGTTTCCTTCCAATCAACCAAAATACACGACTCTGATACTAGTTATTAGGATTCAGGCAAATCAAAGAAATAAACATTAATAATTATATGCAGATTAAATAACCCAAAAATAACAATGAAGAATAACACAAAAGAGATCAACACAAAAATTTAACATGGTTCACCTAGTATAGACTACATCAAAAGAAACTCAACCACCCAATGATTTTATTATCCAATACAAAAAAGATTACAATCTCATGAATTATACACACTGTAACTTACATCCCAACCACTTATAACAAGCTTTTTGGAAGCTTCTAGAATTAGGGTTTTACAGTCATTTTTTCATTTGATGTGTCAGCGGGAAAACCTTGATGAGTTAATAGGAAAAAGGCAAGGATACATTACGATTGTACTGTATTTGCATGATCAATCACCACATACCAACAAGTGGGTTAGAGAATTTATGACATTTAATTAAATATTTTGATTTAATTAATCAAATGAGAGGACTTAGGGGTTTTAATTAAATAGTTTGATTTATTTAATTAAATGGGATGAACATTAGTTAGAAGAGGATGAATTAATCCAATAAATTTAATTATTTGATTAATAGCATAAATTGACGAATTTAACTAAATAATATAGATTATTTAATTAAATGGAAAAAATAGAAGTTATTTAGGAAGAAACGATGTTAATTAATTAGATTTAGATGCATGATATTGATCAGGACTTAATTAAGTGTCTACATTTTTCCCCTCTTTGAATCGATGCACCTACTGTGTTGGTTCAAAGATTGATACTCCCAAGATCAAAATTCAAAAAAATTCTTTTTTTTTTGGATGCCCCACTATTGCCCCAGTAGAAGGAATTACGCTAATACACCATGCCTCAAGAGATTTGGCAAAAATTTATATTTTTGGGTCGAGCTTGTGATAAAGATTCAGTAAGGTTCAAGTGTAGAAAATAGGCAAGGGGATGTGAAAATAGGTGCGAGAGGCTGAAAAACAATCAAAATAGGCTTTGTGGCTCACAAAATAGATAAATGGGCTTAAAAACCCTATTTTTTAAAGCTTAAATAGATAGGTTTAGGTCATTTCCAATTCATTTGTGCATTCATCCTTCTAGAATTCTTGCGATTTTTCTCTAAGTTACCGACTTAATGGGTGATTGTGCGCTTCCCAAACATTAGATGGATTGAGTGTGTGAGTATTGACAACCTCCAAATGTAGGACCCTTGTTACGTAATCTAAAACTTCTCATTTTTTGTGTTTTTGATGCATTTATTAGGGTTTGAAATGGTCAATCAAGAGCAGCACCTTATTGCATTTCTTTTGCTCTGGTTGATGTCGCTTTTTATGTTGGAGTGTTGCCTATGCAGTATAGCACCACATGAATCAATTTGGGTCCAGAGTTGCACATCAAATGCCAACTCACTTTTGCAAAGGTGTCGACTCACTTTTGTAAAGGTGTCGACTCACTTTTGCAAAGGTTTTGACTCACTTTTGCAAAGGTGCATCGTGCGACCTAGGATGGGTTGAGCACTACTAAAAAATTCCAACTCACCTCTATGGTAGAGCATCAGACAGTCCTAAATGGTATGGAACCACCCTCAAATGTTGACCCACCTATGAGGAATAGCACCACTATGTATTTTGGCATTGCCTTCGCAAAAAAAAAGAGTGTCGCCTATGCAAATACCGACTTGCATTTTCTTTTTAGGGTTTGGATTTTTTGTTTTTTATTTGTGAAATTTTCACTTGGTGCATGTTCTGAGTGCAAGAGGTTCTTCGCCTACTCCATTCAAAGGATCATTGATGTCAGATTCTATGTCGAGTGAGACACTTGACCGATGATGCACTATTCTTCCTTGGCACGATTGGTTTTAGGTATGTTGTAGAGATTCTAGTGATACGCACACACCTGGCCATGATGATAGCTCTAGTTGAGTGATGGTGGAACGAGACTTCGTCATTTCATTTACCAACTAGAGAGGCCACCATTACCCCTTAGGATGTATGGAAAATCCTAGAGATCCCCATCCACGATGAGTAGATCATTTATGATGTAGAGGCCAAAGGTGATGCTATTTTTTAGGTGCTTGGGGTAGATTAGTACAACATTGATAGTTGCCAAATTGACTTGCATCGATATGAGGGGGTTCAGATTTTGTATTATTCATGAGTGCAAAGATCTCAAGGGTGTTGGTACCCAATAGGTGAGCTAGAGAATGTAGTGTTGGATGGGGTATCATTTGGGCATGGATGATGGAGGAGATGACTGTCTACACCTGGGGCCCAATTGTCTTTGCATCATTATATCATGATATGCACTAGGTCATATATTGTAGTGCACACAACATTGGGGTTGAGGTTACTTTACTCCATATATGGGCCTATGAGCACATTCCAGTTTTGCGGCTGATGATTACACTTGTGGAAACAAATTTTGATGAGCCTGCAATGTATAGATATAGGGCAATGACCACCCTTCATTACACATGAATCATCATAGGCATCTTGCACTAGAGGTAGGTGATTGATGAGATGACAGTTTTCAAGTGGAGGCCTTGGATACATGCCCGTTGAT
Source organism: Sequoia sempervirens (assembly GCA_007258455.2). NCBI lineage: Eukaryota > Viridiplantae > Streptophyta > Pinopsida > Cupressales > Cupressaceae > Sequoia > Sequoia sempervirens. Next base: position 1,874 of record VDFB02392565.1, on the reverse strand, counting down.
GGCATAATGATGATGAGCAATTTTTTTATTGTCTCTAGATGAGATACATGTAGGGGCGAGAGAACTTGATGATTGAGCACTACCTCCCAGATAGGGTAGTTCCCTAGGTTGGAGAGGTGCAGGATGCACCTCAGGATGATTACATAGGTGTATTTGCAAGGAGATTTTGAGAGACTACCTAGGGATAGCAAATTCCCCCCTAGGTTTCCATAGATGAGTTCAAGCAGTTGGTCTAGTTATGGGTCTACTTTGATGGTTCATACGATGTCAGGACTACATAGGAATATGATGCATATTGGTAGGCCCATGCACTAATTTGATTGACAGAGCCAACTTTTTGAACAATAGGTAGAGGACAATAGAGAGGTCCTCAGATAGGGAAGTACCAACCACCACTAGGTAGATAGGATGGTCAGGATGGGTAGGTACCTGACCAACAACAGAGGTAGGATGGGAAGAGATAGGATGGGGATGTTCCATTAGTACAACTAATGGATCAGAGACTGCTGCAGCAGCCACCAAGGGGCCACCACCAGGTCTTGATCCATGTGATGCAAAAATTGTGGCTTTGACTGTGTAGGTTCATAAGATGACTACCCAATTGTAGTAGGCTACAACTTAGCTTTAAATGGTTACCTTTGAGAGATATTAGGCCAGGAAACAACTACAAACCATTAGAGGTGAGATTGACCATGAGCGTTAGTTACACCATGATTCTAATCTAGCATTGACCCATGAGATAGGGTGTTGGCAACAACTAGAGGCTATGACGTAGCAAGCATAGGGACAGGCCATGATCCCAACACACATGTATGGGTTGGCCATGCAAGAGGTAGCCTACTACAATATGTGTTATTACCTAGAGTGTATTGAGTAATGTCAGCAGCCGAATTTTTGCATATGAGTAGGGTGGTTCCAAGTGGTTCTCAAGGATGCCCATCAGGATGAGCAATAGAGCCATGGATAGTAGGATCATATGACAAACACTTTTTTGATGTACAACCTGATTATTGATATTGTAGACACTCAAATTTGTCCTCACAATCGTAACGATATTCGTCTATTGATTAAATAGATATTATTATTTACTTAATCAATTCATTCAAATACTTTCTTCTATTCATGCATTTCAACAAATCATTGAATCATCTCATGCTCATTCAATATCCCTTGCATTAACGTTCATGTCCATTTGCACTATCATTCATACCCATTTGCATAATAAGTCATAAACATCATTTCCATATTAAATCAATTATCATTATCATCCATAATTGTTTCATATTCATCTCCATTAATAAATCAATTATCATAGTCATTGATTATTATTCCATAATAAACAAATTATCATAACTTGCATATTAATCATATCATTGGCATAAATCATTCATGAAATATTGCATTTTAGTAAAGCATCTTTAATCATTTTATTCATATTTAATCATTTAGATAAATTTTAATCTAATATCCCTTTATCACTTTCATTATCATGCATAACATTTAACCCAACAATGTGGGATAATGAAATTTCCTTCTCTCACATCTTTTATCCCACATTTCATCTTCAACCCCTCTTCATCCTCAAGGATATCCTATTTAAAATGGGATTTCCCTCTCATTTTGGCTCTCACAAATTTACATACTCATATCATCTTTGCATTTTGCTTGCATTTCTCATTCACCATAGCCTCTTTATTGCATTTTTTTGCTCATAAAATCTGAGAGAAAATGCATAAACAAAGATCTTGGTGATAGGGAGACAATGGAGATTGATTTCTTTTAAAAGCATTATTTTGTTTCTGTAGTTTAGATTTGCATTTTTGGTTTTGCTTTTAATTAGAATGGCTCTATTGATGTGGGTTGAAATGGTGGTT
>VDFB02392564.1:0-10644 GCA_007258455.2 Sequoia sempervirens | reverse complement strand
CTTCACACAAAATTATGCCATTCTTTAATATATAATATATCAATCCATTCATATGGCTTGGAGGAGGAAGTAGCAGAGGATTTCGTGGCGGTGGCTATGGCCGAGGGTTTCGATGGAGGAATGGAGACGGTCAGGCTGGGAAAAGATTCTCAGAGTGGCGCCCTCCTTGGGCTTGGGAGGCTCCACAAAAAGCGTTGAAAAGTGCAGTTCGAGGGGTAAGGAATCAAAGGACTATGCAGAGGGAGGGAGTAAATAATAGATGGGGTTACTCTAAGATGGTGCAGGGACATAAGGATGGGTTTAAACAGCTCGAAAAGAAGGAATGGAGGCCAAAAGATCTATTCCAGAAAACAGAGAGACCTACAGAGAAACCAACGATGGTGGGTAATAGGGTTGTTTCAGTTCGCATCAAAGCTGATGGATGGAAGGAGTTTATTAATCTGTTTAAGGAGAGGGCTTTCTTCATGAAATGGGGAGGAGGTGGGCTAGCATATCCACGAATCAGGTAGTGGTGCGACGAAAACTAGGGTAAGCACTTCTTGTTGAAAACCCTACCTAATGGTTTCTTTATGGTAATTACTAGTAGTCCCAAGGAGAAGCAATGGGTAATGTATAATGGGCCTTTCCTTATGAGTGGTATTGGGTTTTTTATAAAAGACTGGTCTCCAAATTTTAACCCCAAGCAAGCTTCAATAGAAGAGATTCCAATTTGGGTTAGGCTATACAATCTACCACATGAATACTAGAAGGAGGATACCCTCAAAATAATTGGAAATAAGATTGGGAAGTTTATTAAAGCAGATGAAGCCATCGATAAGAAGGATTTCACAATCTATGTCAGAATTTGTATCTTGTGCAAACCACATCCCCCCCTTCCACAAGCGGTTGAAATATGGACTGGTGAAGGTTTTTGGTGGCAAGAGATTGAAGTGGAAGAGGCAATAGAAATATGTAGCAAGTGTAAAGATTGGGGTCACAATTCGAAGGAGTGTTTGATAGATCAAAAAGGGAAAGGGTTAGAGGAAATTTTTTTGGAAAACAAATTAGCAGCAATGACTGAGAACCCACATGAGATCTCGGGAGGGGTTGGTTTGGTCAACGGTGGAGAGAGTCAACAGGGGACGGTCATTGAAGATCCAGATCAGCCAAGGGACAAAGATGAATCAATATTGCTGGGGGAAAAAGGTCTGGGAGCTCAAGAAGACGCGATAAAGAGCTTTGAAGGTGTAAAGGCTGATGGTAATCAAGTTTTTGAAACGTCTGTTAAGAGGAATAAGGTGTTCTCAAAAGATCAAGGGCTCATTAATCTTGAAGCAGACTTAGTATTGGCTAAGGGGAAGAGCTCGAAGTGCCTTCCTAATAGGATAAATCATCTAGAAGGGTGCAACATCGTAGTCTCTCCAAAAGTTTGCAATCCTACCGGATTAGGTGCTAATCTAGAATCCAATGACGACAGTCACCTTGAAGATAAAGAAAGGGATAACACAGCTGTTCAGATTGAAGAGGATGAACATGTCTTTAAGGATATTCATGTCACTGGTAAGAGAAGATGTGGATCGGATAGAGGATGAAAGGTCAGTTGAAGAGGATCATGGTGAGCAAGACTTTGAAGAGGATTTTTTGGGGGTTGTAGATGATGAAGCAATTCTAGAAAAAAGGACAATTGCTCAGACCAAGTCAAAATCCAAGAAGGTCAATACAAGGTGTAGGAAAACTTGAGGGAGAAAGTCAAACCAAGAGCTACTAGAGAGGACTGGAAATAAGAAAAATCAAAGCAAGTTGAAAACTGGGCGAGACTTGTTCTCCCCCGGGAAGCAATGAAACTCCTTTCGTGGAATGTCAGGGGCTGCAATGCCCCTGACAAAAGACGGCTGATCAAGCGTTGTTTTGATTAGACGAAGCCAGATGTTGTTTGCATTCAAGAAATTAAACTCAAACAGGAAGAGGCGGGGAAGATGTTAGGTGTCAGGAAATATTGGTCAGGTATTTTTGTTAGTTTTGATGGTGCATTTGGAGGGTTGGGGATTTTATGGAACCCAAGATCAATCAAAATGGAGTATGTTTCCCACTCCAAGCATTGGCAGATAGTCAAAGTCAACATTTTTCAAATGGTGACAAATTTTGTCCTGATAAATGTATATGGTCCTATCAATACAGGGGAGAAAAAGGAAGATTGGAACTCAATTTCGGAAATACTTGGATCCCTGGACAAAGATGTAGTGCTTCTTGGGGGGGACTTTAATGCGACTTTGGAACTAGCAGATAAGAAAGGAGGTAGAGGAGTCTTGGGTAGTGTCCAGATGGACTTCCAGAATTTTGTTAATGGAAATGGATTGAGAGAAGTAAAGGCGTGAAATGGTGTGTTCACTTGGACAAATAGAAGGCAAGGCTTCTCCAATATTGCTAAGAAGCTTGATAGGTTTTTCCTTGTAGGGGAGTGGGATTCTCTTCCGTTGACCTTTGAAGCTTCAATTCAGCCCTTTTCGGGATTGGATCACTTTCCTTTGGCATTGATGCTTCAGAAGATTTGATTCCTCTTCGGTGTCCTTTTAAGCTAGAGAAGATGTGGTTTCAAGAGGAAGGTTTTTTCGAGATGGTTGTGGGCTGGTGGCAAAACTCTCCAACTTGCAGAGGTAACAAAAGCTTCCAACTGTTCAAGAAAATTCAGTATATTAAGGATATTTTTGTTGAAAAAGGAATTTTAGAAGGTTAGCTTGAGGCTCTTAACACCAAGGTGATTGTTGAGGGTATGGATCAAGTTGACTTTCTTACGGAAAAGGACCTTAAGTTAAAATATAATGAGATTTTAGCGCGGGAGGAATCCTATTGGCATCAAAAATCTAGAGAAAATTGGCTGAAGGAAGGTGATCGCAACACAAAGTTTTTTCATAGCTCTGTTAAAGTGAGAAGGTCTATCAATAGGATTACCTCTATCAAATCTGGTAATGGACAGCAAACAAGTAATGCAGAAGAAATCAATAATGAGGCAATTATGTTCTTTTCTTCCCTTTGGTCCAAGGAGGGTTCAAATGTGGCTGAAGGTTTTGAGGAGGTGGTTAGTGTTATTCCAAAGCTTATCACTAATTTGGGCAATGAGATGCTAATGGCCCCAATCCAACTTAAAGAAGTCAAAGAGACGATTTTCTCTTTAGATGGTGACAAATCGCCAGGGCCGGATGGGTTTCAGGCCTTCTTTTTTCAAAAATTTTGGGAGGTGGTGAAGTTTGATCTATGGGAAATGGTTGAAGAGTCGAGGCATAATGGCTTTGTCCTTAGAGACTTTAACAATACTTTAGTGGCCCTCATTCCCAAAAAGGAGAATGCTGAATCTTTTGAAGATTTTCGTCCTATATCCCTTTGCAATGTTATCTACAAAGTTATCTCAAAGGTGGCAGCTACCAGGTTAAAGAAAATTTTGGGGAAGCTGATTTCTAAAGAGCAGAGTGGATTTTCGCCAAACAGGTCAATTGTGGAGGGCATCATTATAGCTCACGAAGCGATCCATTCTATCAAAGTTGGTAAGCAGAGGAGAATGCTTGTTAAGTTGGATATAAGAAAAGCATATGACAGAGTGGACCAAATGTTTCTCTTCAAAGTTCTAGAAAAGTTTGGTTTTAGTGTTCATTGGATTTCCTAGATTAAAGGAATGACTTCTGAGTACCGCGCATCTATTCTAGTAACTGGCAGCCCTCAAGGATTCTTTTCCACCTCCCGGAGTTTGAGGCAGGGAGACCCCATTTCTCCCTTTCTTTTTATTTTAATGGCGTAGGTGTTGGGTAGATTGATTTTGAATAGGAAAAGCCAAGGGCTTTGGAAGGGTATCAAAGTAGCTAGGGGAGTTGATCCGGTCTCCCACCTTCAATTTGCTGATGACACTTTCCTAATGGGAGAGGCTTCTTTGCGGGAGGCCCACATCATGAAGAGAGTTTTGGACAGGTATAGCTCGGTGTCAGGGCAGTTTTTTAATTGGAGAAAATCTAAGGTTTTATTTTTCAATACAGATCAGAATGTTCAAAGAGAGATTTTGAGGATTTTCAATATGAGGCTGGGCAGATTACCAGGTAAATTCCTTGGTATCCCTTTGTTTGAAGGAGTGTGCAAATCTTCCCTTTGGACAGGTCTGGTAGATGGTTGCAATAACAAGATGGAGGGCTGGAAAAGTCGATGGTTAACCCTAGCGGGAAGGATTCTCCTGCTAAAAACGGTTATATTTGCAATGCCACTTTATTCGATGATGTGTTTAAGGATTCCTTCTAAGGTGATTCGTATGATAGAGAAAAAGATGAGGCAATTTTTTTGGAATGGCAACCAAAATCAGGAGAAGATTCCTCTTTTGGTGTGGGACCAAGTATGCAAATCAAAAGATTCAAGTGGAGTAGGTTTAAGGAATTGGAAGTTTTTGAATAAAGCTATGGGGGCTAAGTTAGTGTGGTCAATGTATAAAAATCTGGAGCAGAAATGGGTAAAGATCCTTCAACCAAAATACTTGGATAGGAGTGAGCAAACAAGGATTCTTACTATTCAGGATCCTCCCAAAGGCTCTTCTCTTTGGAATTTTATTGTTAGCTGTCGACAGGTGATCACAGACCATATCTCATAGCAGCTAGGAAATGGGTGCAAAGCTAACTTTTGGATAGTCTTGGGATAGCAAAGAAATACTGTCAAATTTGGAGAATATCAATAGAATCAAGGAGGTTTCGGAACAAAGGTGGAGAACTAAAGTCAATGATTTTGTCTATTTCTCAGGTGAAGGTTTAGGGGGTGAATGGAAGTGAAAGGATCCGGGTGAACTGGGATTGGAAGCCAATGATACTCAAACACTTAGAAACATTTTTACCCAAAGGCCTTTGAATCTAGTTGGCACCGAAGATGAGATAATTTGGTGTGGCTCTATTAAAGGGGAGTATTCAGTGAAAATTGGATACAAGATATTGGAGAACGAAGCTAGGCTAGAGGATTAGCCTGGTAGTCTCTGTTGGAATAAGTTTTGCTTACCGAAAGCGGGAGCTTTCTCATGGCTGGCTTTTCGAGGAAGGATCTTGACGGGGGATAGGCTGAAAAGGATTGGATTTGCTAGGCCTTTTAGGTGTGTGTTGTGTAACAAGGAGGAGGAAACTTTAGGTCACCTCCTACTAAATTGTGATTATTCTCAAGAATGTTGGAAAGCGGTGTTGAAGCGTCTCGGTTGGTATGGACCATTATCTGCAACGTTGAGGGAGTTAGCCAGAGGATGGTTTGTTCCTAAACAAAAATCAACATTTTCAAGTAGATGGAAGATCTGCCCTTCTACAATTATCTGGGAACTATGGAAAGAGCGGAATAGAAGGATTTTTCAGGAGAAGAGTGAAGATTCAAAAAGATTCTTGGCAAGGTTAGAAAGAGCTATCTCGGAATTAGTGAGTAATGCTTCAGCCCAAGTCAATTGTTCGAAAACCCCTTTCAACCAAGAGGATGCCAAGATTCAATCTTGCTGGCCACTGATTAAGTTCAGGCCTGTTAATGGGTCTTTGAGGGCTAAGCCTCCGGCAAGAAAAATAAAAGAAATTTCGTGGATTCCACCAAATACCGGGTGGATTAAAATTAATTTTGATGGTGCCTCTAAGGGCAACCCGGGGCCCTCAAGTGTGGGTATTGTTGTCAGGGATTGGAAAGGGAATATACTATTGTTAGAAGCTAGAAGTTTAATGGATTGAACCAATAATGAGGCGGAGGCGCGAGCTGCTCTTACTGCCATCAGAACAGCAGTCGAATTGAAGGTTCAAAGGTTTCATTTGGAAGGAGAGTCGCAAGTCATTATTAATGATATTGTAAAAGGGGAATTGGGAGTTTGGTATCTGAATAAGTATATCAAAAGGATCAAAGTCTTGTTGGGAAGTTTTGAAGAATTCAAGGTATCTCATGTGAAACGAGAGGCCAATGAAGTTGCGGACATAATGTCTAAAATTGGGATATCTTTAAAAAATCAAGGCAAAGAATTCCTAATAGAGGACTTTCAAAGTTTAGATGGTGCTCTTCTGGACCTCTGAAATTACCAGGAATGATTCAAAGGGGAGTTGAGCTGGGTGGGTAGTGGAGTGTTTAGCATGGATGTTAAAGCATTATGGGCTGATTGTCCTCTTTTTTTGAACTGCTTAATTTTAAATTTAAATTCTAACCATTCCCTTTGAATCGATGAGGCTGGATTGCCCATCTTTTTGAAAGATGGTATTTGGGGAATCAAATGGAGAAAGAAATGTTACCTTGTACCAATTAATGTTGAATTGAAAAGGTGAAAAGGAGTTGTATGTTGACAGGTGTAGGATTGTAATGATTTTGGGAAAGGGATGGAAGAGTCTAGAAAAAGATTGGGGTGTTCGAAGGAGATTTTAGGGTGCCAGGTGTTTTCTCAGAGGTATTAAGCAAACTTTCTTTAATTGGTGGGTAAGGTATGAATAAAGAGCAATGGAGGAAAACTTCTCCTTGGACACCCATAACCACCGGTGCCTTTAAAGGTGAGGTCACTCTAAAATGAATGGGAGGGATATTTACCATAGATTATCCTCATTTTTGGGAATACTTTTACCTAATTCTCGGGGAGGAGTTCTTGATGGTGGATATTAGGTTTAGAACCAATATTGACATTTTGTTTGGTTTCCTAGCTTGGGCTCTTCAATTGGGCACACGAGTGGTGGGCCCAGAAGCATAATGCAAGTGTCTTGAATGGCGAGATGGAATGCTCTCAATATTAGAGATGGCGGAGCCAGGAATGGGGTTGATCACACAAAAGGGGCCATGGAGAATTATCAAAGGGACTACTCAGCAATTGAAGCCTTTCTTGGTATGGAGTACTTCAACTCTTAAAGATGATAGAATTAAGGAGGTCAGCAATGGATGGGTGATGTTGAAGGAGCTTCTTCAAAAGTTGGAGGAGGAAAGGAAGATAAAGGGGAATGTGGGTAGAATGGGCAAGAAGGAACAAATCGACACCAAAGGGAGCATCCTCATTCGAGAGAGTTGCAAGAAGTTTGTCTTCAAGGCAAGACCATAATTATAGAGTACAAAAGGTTAAATTTTGATTTTACTCGCATATAATAGTATGTAATTACTATTAGATCACTGCCCTTGATGTTATTGTCAGGCATAGATGAAGCAAAATATAGTTGTATGAAAGATAGTTTATAGCCTTTTTGCTAACTCCGAGTATAGATGAATCAATAGTTAGTTGTAACAGGGGGTTGTAGTGTGGTAACAAGGGTATGTTACTTAACCATGGATAATCATGGTTTTTGTATGTAATGGGTTATAGGAGGGTCAGGATTTTAGTGATATGAGGATAGATGGACTGGTTATGGCACTTTAGACTCATTAGTTTGTACTTTTTTTTTCTATATTAATAAAATATATCATATTACCGATCAAAAATATATAATATATCAATCCATTCTCTCAAAATAAATACAAAACTAAATAAAAAATTAATCTTTGCAATGATTTATGGCTTTGATTGTGTGAGAATTTTTGTATCAACGTTTCCACTCTGTGATCCATCAACATAATGAGAATAGAGCTAAAGGAGATATAATTTACCCTCTTTTTAAATTTTATAATTCTTAAATTAAAATATTCTAAAATTTTATGTTTGTCTTATTAATTGAGAGTATTTATTATGGATTTAAAGCTAGGGTTTGTTGTGAAATTTTATTTTTTAATCTAGATTTATCTTATTTGATAATTTATGTATAATTTATTCTTTGAATTTAAATTTATATTATCCATTTAAATGTAATAGATTAGTAGTTGGTATTTATTATTTGAATTTAATTTTATGTTATGAATATTGTGTTTATATTATGAATTTAAATGTAATCAAATAGAAGCTAAAGACATAAATGATATAAAGTTTGTAGTAATGACAAATAATAGTATCACAATAAAGTCGTACCAAACTCTCAACTATATTATTAATTAGCTACTATGAAAATTAAACCTAACATGCTCTAACTTTATAATATTGTTTTGAAGGTCAAGATTTTAGTGTTAGGCTTCAAATTTGCTAAAATCAATTTCCATATTTGAAACCCTAAATATCTCAAATAACAAACAAACTATTTTAGTAAAAGAACTAAAAAAAAATCTACGAAGTCCTTCTCACATGTCTAATAAGCTCCCTAATTAACGGTACGTAAGTCCAAATAAAACGCCACTGTCAGTCCACGTGGACGGAGGTGATGGGGTGCAAGGAAAGAAATTTGTTCCTTTGTGTGAAAATTAAACAGTTTGTTTGAATTTTGTGCGGCACTTTTGTCGGTTGTGTGGTTTTTCAAACAGATATTCCGTACTTTTGTTTGTTCCCATTCACCCACAATTCTGTGGGCTGTTTCCAAGCATTTCTTCAAATATATTTAATATTTAATATTATTTGGCCCATTTTGATGTTAACACTTTAATATAATTATATATTGATAAATGATATATTGTTGTGTGAAATTAGGTTCAGTTTTTTATTTATCATCTTTTTTCATTTATGATTATTGTTGTATTTTTAATTACATTTATTAATAAATGATGTATTTATGTGTAAAATTGATTTAATCTTTGATCTATTATCCTTTTATTTTTTTAATTGTATTTCATGTCTCTATATATATTTTCATATATTATATCCTTCATATCCATACATTCATTCCTTATATTGATATTAACATTTCATTGTCTCGTGTAAATCCTACTATGTGTGTGACATAAATAAATTCAAAATTATTAACTCTTGGTCATTCCATTGTGACATAAATTAACTTGTACATGTTTTGTGTGACTTATTGCTATGTATGAGTATTTAAAGGCCTTTGATGTGCATTAATTTACCATGTGATCACATCCACATCAATTCCAAAATCTTATGCATTATGAATGATGGCATTTTAAGAATCTTTGGATCTAGAGTACTAAAAGGAACCTCATTTGCATGACTAAATAATATTGTTTTCAATTGTATGAAAACAAAGCTAGTCTATCTACTTTTGCATCTAGATGATGGATCATGGAGTTTGATCCGAAATGTTGATGTTCAAAAATAACACATAGTTTAAATCCAAAAATCTCAACAATCTAATATTATGGATTGTGGAAACAAAATGTTGTTAAATGTTAAAGTTAGTTTAATCAAGGGGTTGACCTCAAAGAACATGACCCTGGCAATCTGACAATCTTCCCAAGGTATTTTAGAATATTGTTAGTCCTTGAGAGTTAGTGTGGATAAAATTTCTAGGGATCACATGTCACAAAAGTTCACAATGTGCAAGATCACTTTGAAGGTTATATGTGTTGATTGTATGATATAAAATTGACTCTTACATGACTGCTCTAATTGTACATATGAGGTGGCAACTCATTGATGTGGATGTGGTAAGACTTAGATAAGTGATAGAGAATGAGGCGGATCACTTTCTTTGCATAGAAGAAGAGCAAGTATGATGGAATAAATGTTTTTTTGGTGTAGATTTACTTTAGGGATGATGTCATTTTGTCTTTGGTTCGCAAATTTTTGTAAATGCATAGTTACATAATTTAATATCTTAACAAGGTTTGTTGGCTAGATATGCTCAAGGATGGTCATTTATTCTTAAACAATAATAACTAGAGAAAGTAAGATTTACCTCAAATATACTAAGATTTCTTTTACTAGATTAGGCCTCAACCCAAGACTAATAAATATAAAAAGCTAAATGTGACCTTCTAGGTTGAAGTGAAAATTTCAAGGTCCTTTTTGTTTGTTTATATTTAATGTTTTGATTTTATTAGTTATTTAAATTGGAAGTAGAGCATTGATTGCTCGATTTACTTGATCTCGATTAAATGATTTAAGTTTGATGTTTAATTATATTGGGTGCAAAGTGTTGCTTACTTGTGAGTATTTGAAGGGTGCTTGAATGTAAATTTATTGTGTATTTTTGTATGCTTTTGGTAGTTTTTGAGGTTTTCAAGTATTTTTTTTATTATTGAATATAAATAAGTTGATCCAATGATAACTTTAAGAAAGCCCCTCAAAAAAGATATAAAATCCTAGAAAATATTTTTTGGAAAAAAATATTATTTCCATAGGTGAATCTTTCTTCTTCTTTTTTGAAAAAAATATTGATTTTATTGGTGATTTTTTTTAATTGCTATAAATTTATAGACAATGTTGGTGAATCTTGATGAAAAAAAGGAAAAGGCATTAATAGTCTAGGTACAAACATCATGGTGTAGATTCCTTATCATATAGATTGTGCGGAGTGGGCTTGACAATACCAATGGCTAAAGGACGTAGGCATGTTGATATGTACCACTAACTAGGTCTTCAAGAGTAGTTTAGGGTGCAATAAATGCTAGGGAAAAGGGGATAAAATGAAGGTGCTACTCCATAGAGTAGTTCTTATGCCTCAAGAATAGTGTTATTGTGTTTGGTTCAATGCTTTTGCAAGAGGTTAAACACTTGCATTCATTATAATGCTTACATATGAAACAACCATGGTGTTCTAGTCAGTAAAATTTCCAATGTTTTCACCTCAAGTGAATAAACATGATGTCGAAACATGGCAATAATTTTTTTTCATTCCATAATGTAAATTACATGCACATTTGAAATAACATTATTACCAAACTTCCATTGCATTCCATTATAGT
>VDFB02392563.1:0-27848 GCA_007258455.2 Sequoia sempervirens | reverse complement strand
ATATATGTAGATATATTTTCTAAGTTAGGTTTGATGCGAATTGTTTATGTGGGGTATGTAGCCCATTCTAAGGTCCCTTTTCTCTAGACTATTCCTCTACAATCGCTACCCACAAAAGAAAGATTATATACAAAAATGATTGGTCACCATGACCATCACTTGTTTACTATTTTTATCTATTGCCTAGTCCTAATCAAATAAAAATGATGTCATCTAAAATCTCTATTCACATGGGTTGTAAAATAATTTTTTTTACTCTTTGAAAATTAAATATCAAATTAAAACTACATGAAAGACTAATGAAGTTGTATGATTGTTTTTCTAATTTAATCTAACATCTTTTGTTCATTTGAATTATCGTTTAATTTGCAATCCTAGAGAAATTACCCATCCCTTGGATTTTAATTTGCATGATATCTCTTATTTCTCTTTGACAATCTATAGGGATGGTTTCATGGATGTCGTTGTTGCAATTGTGTTATAGTAGCTCAAACTATGTATTACCGTAAATATAAGCCACAAACACCATTGATACTAAACATTGCTAGTTTTATTTCAAGTTTTGTTTAAATTTTACTAACTATGAAAATAAAAATTGATACTAAATATTTTTGCAAAATAATTTAAACTTGGAATTAATATTAATTATGTATAAAATAAATTAAACTTAAAAAATATTACTAATTAAAAAATTAATTTTATGAAGCAAAAATAATTAAAAACTAGACTTTAAAACTAATGTTAATTACTTTAAAAAATAAATATAAACTTAAAATTCAATATTCTACTAGCATACATATATTAAATAATAATATATATAAAATAAGCCGAAAGTTATCTTGTTTGAGGCGCATATTTTTCATCATTAAAGATATTTTTTATTTAATTTCATAATGTGATGTAATTTTTTTTTTAAATAATAAATTCACTTGCAATTGTATAATTTTTTCCTGAACACGTTCCAATAATAATATCTATGTTTAATATAAAAGTAGTAGTTGTTTACTCTTATATCTATGTTTTGTAAGTATTTGATTTTAAGTTTTATAAAGATTAACTTGAAATCATAGGAACTTATATATAGAAAAACATAACATGAACATCAACCATTTGCATTAAATTAGAACACACATACTTTCAATTTGTTAACAAAAAATAATAGAACATAGTTTTTCTTTAACACATTCTAATAAATAATAAAGTTTATGTTTAATAAATAATTTGAAGCTTTTTTTTTTGTGGTTGGTTGGGCGGGTGCACCTCCACGCTGGCGGAGGCTTTTGCAGGGGTATGACTCAGCCATTATGTGGCTTTTCAAATGGTCTGGTCACCGCTGTTTTGAGTGGGAGGTAAGGCAAGGACAAGTGGTGGGAGTTTTGATGCCCTCCAGATATGGCAAGTACATGCACAACTATTAGCTGGCAGGGGTCTATCATGTCAAGGAATGATTTGGGTTAAAATTTGAAGGTGAAGGATGGTTTTCATGCAAGGACAAATTGTCTTGCATTGTCATATTTTCTCATGCGTGTGATGTGAACTCAGCCTTGTGGTCGTGGGCATTATTAATGGAAGTTGGTATTGGTGGTTTGTTTGTGTGCGAGGTGCAATGTATATGTGGTGTCTTTGGTGGTGGGGTTTTAGCTGAAGGTGTTTGGATTCTAGAGGCCTTGAAAATGGAAAAGTCGAGCTGATCTAAGTGTATAATCATTGTGTCTATGGAAGGGTTGGAATCGTTTGGAGTGGACACACCCATTTCTTTGTTGGTGACAAAGAGACAAGCAGCCTTCAGAGAAATAACCGACCAGAGACTAGCGAATTTTGCTTGATAGCGATCCTCTGGTTCTGGTAGCAGTAAAAATGATTCTGGGGAAAGGCCATTTAGAGCAAAAGGAGTATGCGTGAGACAATGCCTATATATCCTCTCATTTTTTGGTTGTGTTGTTGGATGGTGAGGTGCCAAAAGTGGAGGCTAAGGAAATTCTTGTGATCCTGTTTTGTGAATATTTATTGGGTGGCTTAGAGGAGACTCTCAATGTGGCGTTCGTAAGCAAAGGGACTCCTCAACCGATAGATTTGGAGCTGCTCTGGAAAACAAATGAGGTGGTGAGAGTCTTCCTCTTCTGACGAGGGAGCAAATCCGACACAGAAAATGATGCAACAACTAGAGAAATTTATTATTATTTATAATGGAACTTCTTATATGCAGAGGATCACAAATCCTCAAGATCTGCAATACATGCAAGCTACAAAAAATTACAGAAATTACAGTATTTTCCCCTTTCACAGCATGCGAACTCTTTCCCCAAAAAGCTACCAAAAATTAGAAATCCAACCCATAAATAGAGCTCCTTTCCAATTTGGAGCCAAAACAACATTCAAATTTGAGTTTCAGCGATTTGGCGCCCAAATTACAATTTGAAATTCAAATTTAAATTCATGTTCAAAAATTAGCACATTTCTAAAAATGCACCAACTTCCAGAAGCCATAACTTTTAATCCGACCGTCGGATTTTCAATGATAACACCTTTTCAAAAATCTCGCGAAAGGATGATGTGTATAGCCACTTACTTTGGGTTTTCACAAATTTTCGGGCCCATCCAGAGCCTCTAAGGGACTCAAATTTGGCTTCGAATATTTTAATAGCTAAAGGGGGTATCCAAAAATGCAAAAACATCTAAGAAACAACCAACAGGAAATTAAAATATTTCTTTTTTTGGGTGATGCAAGATTTCCCTTACACCACTAGATGCTCCTGCATCAAACACCCACGGTAATTTGAGAAGTGACCTCGTCACATCACAGATGGTTGAGAAAAACCCAAGCGGTCAACCTCTGTTTTGGGCAGCCAGGATGAATCTTCCATAGGCCTTCCTCTCCATTTCACCAGATATCTTCATACTGCCTATTTCTAGTACTCCTTCCCACACGGCTATCCAGGATTGCTTCAATCTCCTCCTTCTCTAAAGTAGGTGCGAGAATGTTACATTGTTCTATTGCTGGACCATTCTCCATGCCACCTTCATGATACTCTATCAAATCTGCAATGTTGAACATAGGGGAAATGTTGACTCCATCCGACAACTCTACCTCATATGTGTTCCCTAAATCATGCCTCTTGAAAATTTTACAGGGACCAAACTTCTTCATCTTCAATTTGTTATAGGTTCCCACTGGAAACCTTTCCTTCCTTAAGTGGACCATCACTTCATCACCTACCTAAAACTCCTTATTCCTCATCTTCTGGTCTGCCTTAGCCTTATACCACATATTCATCTTATTAATATGTTCTCTTACCTCTTCATGTACATTCTTGATGTGCTCTGCAAAGTCTTCGGCTTCAACACTAGTCTTCTTCTCTTGGTCCATCTTCCTCAATTCTGGAGCAGTTCTGGGACTACCTCCATACACAATTTGGAATGGTGATCTTCCCGTGCTTCTATTGACATAATTGTTGTAATAAAATTTTGTCTGGGGTAAAATCAAGTCCCATCCCTTGGGTTTATCCCCTACCAAACATCTTAGTAGGTTACCCAGACTTCTGTTCACAACCTCAGTCTGCCCATCAGTCTGTGGATGGTGTGCAGAACTGAACTTCAACTCTGTCTTCAACTTTTTCCACAAGGTCCTCCAAAAGTATCCCACAAACTTGGTATCACGATATGAGACTATACTCTTTGGTAGACCATGTAGCCTCACCACCTCTCTGAAGAACAAGTCAATGATGTGGATTGCATCACGGGTCTTCTGGCAAGGAATAAAATGTGCCATCTTTGAAAATCTATCTACTACCACAAACACTGAATCGTTCCCTCTCTACGTCCTTGGCAAACCAAGAACAAAGTCCATACTTATATCTTCCCAAGGCCTTTCTGGTATAGGTAGGGGCTGATACAACCCTGTATTCTGGCTCACTCCCTTAGCCATCTGGCACACCCTGCAACTCTGCACAAACTTCTTCACATCCTGTGACAATTGAGGCCAATAATAATGCTCACGAATAATGGCAATAGTCTTATCCCAACCAAAATGTCCTGCCATTCCTCCACTGTGCTTCTCCTTTATCAGGTTCTCCCTCATGGAACTCCTCAGAATACACAATTGGCTTGCTTTAAACAACATGCCATCCTGGATTATGAAATCCAACCACCTTGTCCTGTCAACTATAACAGGTTCCTTGCAAGCTTTCCAAGCCTTTGCAAAATTAAGATCCTCAGGGTAAAATGTCTTGAGTTCATTGAACCCAACTACTTCAATCTGCATCTCATTCAACAATGTTTGCCTCCTACTTAAGGCATCTGCAACCCTATTCGACCTCCCACTCCTATGTTTTAAAACAAAGGTATAACTCTGCAAAAATTCTACCCATTTCACATGCCTCTAATTTAATTTTCCTTGACTATTCAGATACTGTAATGCTTGATGATCAGTAAATAGAACAAATTCCTTCAGTAACAAATAATATCTCCATTTCTTTAATGCTTGAACTATTGCATAAAATTCCTGATCATATACAAAGTACTTTCTCTTTGCATCATTTAACTTTTCACTGAAATAGGAAATGGGCTTTACCTTCTTGGCTCATCATTGCTCCAATGGCACAACCACTAGCATCACAATCCACCTGAAACACCTTATTGAAATACAGGAGGGCTAAAACTTGTTGCTCTGTCACCTTCTATTTCAACAGATCAAAACTCTTCGCCACTCTAGTGCTCCACTTGAAATCTTTTCTATCCCCTCTCATTGTTTCAGTTAGGGGTGCACAAATACTACTGAAGTTTCTAATAAACTTTATGTAAAAACTGGCCAAACCATGGAAAGATCTCACCTCACTAGCAGTTCTTGAGACCTTCTCTGGGTCCATCTTGAGACCTTCCACTGAGACAACAAACCCCAAGTACACTAACTCCTTCACAAAACTACACTTCTCTAGATTAATCAACAATTTCTCTTCTCTCAAATTTTCAAAGACTCTACAAATATGCATCAAATGCTCACCTAGGGACTTACTGAATATCAAAATATCATCTAAGTACACAATAACAAAACTCCTTAAAAACTCTTTCAGTACCTCGTTCATGAGCCACATGAATGTGCTTGGTGCATTGGTTAGCCCAAAGGGCATAACTAACCATTCGTATAGTTCCTCTTTGGTCTTGAAGGTGGTCTTCCATTCATCTCACTCCCGAATCCGGATATGGTGATATCTGCTCTTCAGGTCAATCTTTGTGAAGTACTGCACTCCACTCAAACAATCCATAAAGTCATCCATCATTGGAAAGGGAAATATGTATTTGATTGTTATCTTGTTTATGACTCGGGAGTTTGTGCACATTCTCCACTCCCCATCCTTCTTCGGTGCTAGTATTGCGGGTAGTGCACATGGACTCATAATCTCACGAGTCAAGCCCTTTCTCAACAATTCCTGAACTTGTTTGTTCAACTCCTCATTTTCTACAGGAGTCATTCTGTGAGTTGCCTTATTTGGAAAACTGGCTCCAGGGATCAAGTCAATCTGATGATTGATCTTCCTCACTGGTGGTAAACCCTCAGGTACATTATTAGAAACAATCTCCTGAAACTCACCCAATAGTCCAGAAACTTCTACTGGAACCTTCTCACTATCTTCCTTATCCATTCTAGGAATCAATGCATAACACATAAGCTCATGCTTCATGCCTTCTAAAAATTTCCTTCCATCGAAAAACAAATTCTAGCACTATTGCATACCTTTTCTTCATCCTTCTTCATGGGTTTCAACTTATGGTGGACTCCATCATTCATTAGGGAACAAGTGTTTGCATGGCCATCATGTATATTCGCTTATCGAACTTCCACGGCCTCCCCAACAACATGTGACATGGATCCATGGGAATGATATCACATAGTACTTCATCACGATAGCTTTGATCTTGAACTTCACTAGGCATTGCTCATTGACCAAAACTTTGTGGTCTTTCTGCAACCAGGCAATCAATATGGATGTGGTGCTTTCCCTTTTCAACTTCAACTTCATAACCATCTCTTACGACGCACTTTTATTGTTGCTCCCCCAATAATGACATCGCTTATTCGTCTTCACTTGCACCTTGCGGCAGATTCTTCCTTTATTCCGTTCCTTCTCTTCAGTCACAAAGGCTCTTCTAACCACTATGGCTTCTCCCCTTTCCGCATCATCTGAATGCTTGGATTGAACCTCCTCATCTGCATGTCAACCCTTCCACGACTTTCGTCCTTTTGTCTGTCCTTCCTTGGTGTTGTGGACATTCATAGACTCATGCCCTTCTTCACCACGTAAAACAAGTTCCTCAAACCACTCTTCCGGTCCGCCCGCATCTTCCTCATCCCTCTACCTCTTTGATCACCACTATTTTTATCATGAGGGCAGTAGAAGTTATCATTCTTCTGGCCTGAATGGTACCACATCTTCATTTTTCCTTTCATCCTCATTTTGGCTCCCAAAAGATCTTCCACTACCCCTTCCATTTTGACCTCGGCCTTTTTGCTTGCTATCAAATCTTTTGTTCAGCTTCTCCTAAACTTTCAAAGAAAACTGGTATGCATCCTCAATGGTGAGTCATTAGGCCGGGCTTAGCTCCTCTTGAATGCTCGGTGCGTAACCCCATTAAGATAACGGGCTACCTTCTCCCTTGTTGGACTCTGCATGGCTCATTACGATGATCATCATGAAAATAATGCAGTATTCTTTCACAAATCTACTTCCTTGCTTCAACCCTTGCAATTTCTTTCAGATCTAACCGTAGTCCATTGGTATGAACTGCTTCTTCGTTTCTCCACCATGATCCCAATGGCGATCTTTCCTTTTCCTCTTCAATTTCTCTCCAAGCCCGGACCTCTTTCCACCAAATATTGGCATGGCCCTTTAACCGTTTTTGCAAACTTAACCCGATGGGTCCTCTACTTCTTCATACTCAAAATACTCTTCTAGCTGGTTGATCGGTCGATCAAATCTTCGGGTTTAGACTTAGAAATAACGGAACTTCTATTCTGGGTCTTTTTCCAATCTTCGAAATGGCCCTTATCAGCCGCATCTGATCTTGATCAATCGCTTCTTCTTCCTCTTCTATGTCTGAATCTTCCACCTCTTCTTCATCCTTGCTTTCTCCTCTCCTTCCCGGGTTTAACCCTCTTCTCATCTGTTCTTGTAATGAATCAATTTGTCTCCGGAGGGCTCTGAAACCCTCGACTACCAATGGATCTCTTCCACCAGCGTTTCTTCCACCTCTGCCACCTCTGGCACCACCACGCCTACCAGGCATCACTCTTGGAGGAATATTGAAGATCTTGAACCCACAACCATTGTCCTGGTGCAAACTGCCTCATGATCGGCGATTTGTCCACACTCTCAAGAAAACCCGCTTTGATACCAACTGACGAGGGAGCAAACCTGAGACACAGAAAATGATGTAACAACTAGAGAAATTTATTATTATTTATAATGGAACTTCTTATATGCAGAGGATCACAAATCCTCAAGCTTTGCAATATATGCAAGCTACAGAAAATTACAGTATTTTCCCCTTTCGCAGCATGCAAACTCTTTCCCCAAAAAGCTACCAAAAATCAAAAATCCTGCCCATAAATAGAGTTCCTTCCAATTTGGAGCCAAAACAACATTCAAATTTGAGTTTCGGCAGTTTGGCGCCCAAAATACAATTTGAAATTCAAATTTAAATTCACGTTCGAAAATTAGCACATTTCTAAAAATGCACCAATTTCCGGAAGCCATAACTTTTAATCTGACCGTCGGATTTTCAATGATAATACCTTTTCAGAAAGCTCTCAAAAAGACGATGTGTATGGCCACTTATTTTAGGTTTTCGCAAATTTTCGGGCCCATTCGGAGCCTCTAAGGGCTTCAAATTTGGCTTCGAATATTTTAATAGCTAAAGGGGGTATCTAGAAATGCAAAAACATCTAAGAAACAACCAACAGGAAATTAAAATCTTTCTTTTTTTGGGTGATGCAGGATTGCCCTTACACCACTGGATGCTCCTGCATCACCTTCCTTCTTGACTTGAAAGGAGCTGAGCTAATGTGGCATCAGATGATCTTGGTCATCGCTATGGAATTCTTGAAAAGGAAGCTAGGGCTAGTGGTGGAGGATGACATGGATTGGGTGGTTGATTTTGACACCTTTGCAAAGCTAAATGGTTTTCTTTGAGGCTTAGCCTCCTTTTGTCTGTTAATCTTGGTTGCAGACTATTAGTTTAGTTTCTAGACTCTTTGGTTATGGCATGGGTGATGCCAATTTTGCTTGAATTTTGTGGTTTTCTCAGGCAGTTTGTTGACTTTCTAGTTTTTCGACTCTGGTTTGGTGATGGTTTCCTACATAGCAGACGATTTGTATTGTTCTCTTTTATATTAATAAAAATCAAGCTCTTACGTATCAAAAAAAATATAATTTGTAGTTTTTTTAATTGTTGTTAAATAGGTATCTTAAAAAATGCTTACATCTTCATTAACATTCATTTCAACAGTAATATATATGATTTCGCTATATTTTCCATCATTGTTTATTCCAATTGCCATATATAATGGTAGACACTACAATTTAGTGGAATTTCTCCCCAAACTTATAATTTAATGTTTTGATTAACGATTAACTTTGTAAGTATCTGATTTTAGTTTTTATAATTATTAACTTAAAATTATACCAACTTGTATATAATAAAAGATAACATCAACATCAACCATTTCCATTTAATTAGAACACAAATACTTTTAATTTGTTAAAAAAAATAGTTTCAGTTAGTTAAACATTTATGCATTGGTAATTAGTAAAAGAACATTCAAAAAGTGGTTTGAACTATAAAAATGAAGTACCTAATTTACCATCAAGCAATTAAAATAATACTAACTAAAAATGTAAAAATCTATTACAATAATAATAACTACACCACAAAATGCGAGCATTGCCATTATGCACTATTTAAAATAGTGAAACAATCTTACAACTCATGTATTATTATCAATTCATAAATTTTAATAAATCATCATATTTACTATTAGAAACAATTAAGAACAATATAGAAGCAAAAACCACATTAACTAACTTAGAGATATCCATTGAGTTTATTTGAAATGTTTGAAAACATTGTTAAGAAGATATACATTGAAGCATTTGAATGTATGAAACCTAAAGCTTAGCAATTGAATCTAATAAAGCTTTGCTTTCAAATGAATAATCAAACTTTTTTGCTTTTATGACAGTGCACTTAATCCTCTGTTCATCATTATAAGTCTCTCTTTTCACTTGAAGTTTAAATATGTATTTGTTGAAAAGGACCTTTTGTATAATGTGTCCAAACTTAATATCATCTTGTTCTTCATGCTTCAAAATGTTCAATTCTTTTGTTGTAACACCCATAATTTCTTCCGCCGCTTCTTCAAAAGCAATAATCCAAGTGAAAGCGATATGGTCTTAGACTTTGCATTGAAGTATATATCTATAATAACATTCAGGGAAACTTTTATCACATCTTCCACAATACCAATTGCCATTTCCATTAGTGTTGACCTTATTTTTGCATTTCCTAGCTCCAATTTTCAAGGGGCAAGTTGTATAACAAAAATTGTCTACCTTTATGAAAGTTAAGGTAGCTTTTATCACAATCGAACAAGGTTTATCAAATTTACCAAATTCCTCATCCTCAATTTGTGTGATACTTTTTAACATTTTATCTTCTATTATAGATGATATTTCCTTTGTAATAAAATGAGAATTGAGATTCTTCCCTTCTGTATGAAACCAAAATCTCAATCGTTGTGACTCTGGAAGATCTGGATTTATAAGAAGTTGGGTTGTAGCAATTGTTCCCACAGATTTTCTGCCAAAATCACTAATTCTTCCAACCTTTATAGCAAGAATGGGGAAAGTTCCTAAATCACACATTTCTTGGAGTTGTTGGCCTTCCTTATTGCAGAAACCACCCCACATTGTTAATTCCACAATACAATTTGAAATGTCTTTTAGTTGAAGGGTTCTCTTTTGAGTTTGTGTGGCATTCTTTCTGAATATTGTGTTTGGTGTATTAATTGACGAAACAACACCAATGATATCAACCATCAAATTTCTTTCCATGTTCTGAATTTCACTTATTGGTGTAAAATGGAATTGTTGTTTTGGTATAAATCTATCCTCCTCCAAACACAACTCAAAAATTGAATTACTTTCTAATAAAATTTCCCATTCATTCTTTAAATCGTTGAAATTCCTTTGTGCAGGTTTGAGTCTTCCTTTTGAGATGATAAATACTTTCCCAGTTTCTATGCGATCATAAAACTATTTTGCAACTACATTAAAACATGTTACTCTTATTTCACCACCATCTGAATCAACCAAGTCAAAATTGAAAACTTTTCCATCTCCTTTTGCATTGTTAAAATGACTAACGAAGTTGGCCCTTTCTAGTGACTCTCGCCTTTATTGACCATCTATTTTGGTACGGATTCAATGCTACAATAGGAATGGTTCTTGTAGGAGGTTCATTTTTTCCAGTAATTGGGTGATCACATGGATTGTTGGTAGGATTCATGCCTGAAAAATCATAATATAGGAGAATTATTATTTAATAGAATTAGAACATGCCCACAAAAATGGAAGAGAATAAAGTTTGCATAAATTTAATCAATTTAACCATTTGTATAAGAGAGAACAAACATTAAAATAATAAAAAGTACTCGAGAAAAGATAACTATTGCGATGTTCAACTATTTAAAATAGTGGAATAGTTGTACAACTCATGTGTTATTGTATACTCATACAAAGAAACATACATATTTTGTTTCTAGGAAATAGAATGTAGCAAATGTGAAGTCCTTGTCTATGTAGACAAGTGCAACAAACATTATAATTAGCCTCCAAATGAAAAAGATTTTCTATGGCTAGCAACAAATGAGTTCATTTATTTCAAATTCAAACACAAGATTTACAATCAATACAAACAATTAAACAAATGAGAAAAGCTTGTTGTGTCTATATTTAATAAGGTAAACAATGCATCCAAATAGACAAAAGCTAGCCCAAAACTTAAAATAGACTGGTATAGGCTTGAAGATTTCTGATATCCTACATAAAGAGAGCTATCTTAATGGAGGGAGTTTTCATTTTGAATCTTAAAGCTTTACTCAACATAAGAGTTTTGAGCATCCTTTGGGCAGAGCCATGTTGCTGTGATCAGTCAACATGTATTTCTTGTAATCTAGTGGCCTTGTATGTTCCTTGGTCTGTAGTAGTTGTGACCTATAGACTGTTGAAATTTTGTGTGCCAATCTTATGAAACTTAACATTATTAGAAATATGCTTATCATGCTTATCTCTAGAGTTGCCATACTAATTTCTATTATGTATGTGTTTACCTATGGTTATTAATTTTTATGGCTACAAAGTAAGAATTAATTTTACCCTGGAACATCTTTGATGTAGAGTGATGTCCAGGTACTTATGCCATTGAACATTTGGTTTAACACTGCAAAAACAGCTTGTAGATTTTTACTATCCCATATTTCTAATTGTATTTCCTTGGCTTATAGACTTTTACTTATCAGTTATCACTCATCAAATATTTTGTAATAATTATTTTAAGAGCATAGTAATGTTCTAAATCGTAAATGTACCTTGAGGCTTGATGCAAGAAATTTTGACTTGTTCCACAGTACACCTTGTTTAGATCCTTTTTCCCAAGCCCTTTATTGACTGTTATGTTGTTATTGTAAATTTTTTTACATTGAGAAAATGTGAGAATGACTGCCACACACATGCTTGTCATTTCAACATAATGATTACTTACTCATATGGTTTTAAATTCACTCTATGGTTCTGATATTGAGTGATGGTGTTGGCATATTTAGTAATCAAACAGGCTCATTACAAGGTCAACTATCAGAAGCAACAGAGAATTCTCCCACAGGAACCATAACAAAACTTCTAGATGTTTCATTGTTGCTTGGGTCGCTAGTAGGGCTAGTTAACTTGATAGGTAATGACCATTCTTCTAGGGTTGTTGTAGCTATGGCAGCAAGTGCATCTAGGAAGAGGCCAGAGATAAATGGTTCTCTTGGACCATTTCCATACATAAAGTTACCAAGGCAAAGCTTGCCACCTTCAAGGCTTCCCCCTGATGCTTCAGGAGGTGTTTTGGTATTGCCTCAACTGAGAGGCAGGTTAGTCTTTCCACCCACATATTCTTCTTATGGCTTATTTTTCTTTCTGTTCTGAATATTGGGTGGTAATGAAGTGGAAAACGTCCAAGATCTTTCTCAAGGTATATTTTTCTCATTAAGTACAATAGTGTGTATTGCTTAGTAACAGTGAATCAGCTAAACCATAGAAGTATATGCTATAAATATATGGAATCTGTACGTAGGCTATAAACCTGTTATCCACACAAATTTAGCTCAGATCTACTTAGTTGGAGAGAAATTAAGAATAATTTATATGGTTGTTGAGATCCATTTTAAATTTGTCCTGCCTGAAACAGAGAGGAATTAGCAACACTGGGCTACATTAATTTGCTTCTAAGTTATTCTTTACTAACTCGTGAAGATTTTCATTATAGTAAGCTTAGTATAGAAGTGGAGAAGAATTAAATATGTGGGAAACTACCTACTATTGTGGAGTGTGCATATCTATTGCAGGAGGCATCTCAAAAAGATCTGCGCAGTTTGCCTATTGTGGGATATTTTCACTTTCAATCATAATTGCATGGATTTTGAGGGAGGTCGTTACTCCTCTCCTAAAGAAAATCCCATGTAAGATTTTTAACTGTTTTCCCCTAATTAATATTTTGTAATTTTTTATTTTTCAGTTTTATCATATTGGTTTCAATTGCATATATTCTAACTTCTTGCTTTTTCTATCTAAAAGCTTCTCCTAATCGACCATCTACAATTTGAAGAGGGTAATGTGCATTGTCACCATTCTTGCCATATCCAATTTTGTATTAACTTTTTTGGTAATCAGCACAGGTCATGGGGAGTTACTTGAGATTTGCAAGCACGTTGGCAGATTTTTGAAAGTTCAAGGAGTTATATCAAGTGTGTTGAGTATGCCTAGTAAGTAGTTAAGTTTATAATTACCTCTATTGCATGTGCACATTCATAAGTCAAATACAAAAAAAACACAAAGAAAATGGTTATTGCAAGATATTTTTGTATCTATTTTTAGGCATATTTTGAATACCTTGTTTAAATTACTTTAGATATCTATATGATAATTACTGAAGTTATTTCAACTATCCCTTTCAGAACACAATTGGATACACTAGATAAATGACAGGTATGACTAGGGTACCCCAGAGTATCCAATTATTACATAAAAATTTCAATGCAACATGATAGATATCAACGAAATATCGTTATAAGAATCCATCTCAGCTACATCAATAGAGACATGACAAAGGTACCCCAGAGTATCAAGTAGCTTGGTTAGCAAGTTAAAGTACTTTCAGAAAATTGGAATAGTAGAGGATTTGTAATATCCCTGATTTGGAAATCAATTGAAATACTCAAATATAGGTAGATCGACTCCCTTTACAGATGGTGGGTTGCCTGTCCCAACTCAGAATCGTATCATAATTATTTTACCACAAAATAACATAAGTCCATTAGGCTATGATATACCAGTGTGTTGCCATGCTTTTGTGCACAAGTTTTCAGATTTTCTTTATAAAAGGTATCTTACCTTACTCCCACAATAGACAAACTGTTTACTAATACTTGCCAATATATGAGATTGAATAGGTGAATCTGTTGTAACTTGCCAACTATGATGTAAAGAAAAAGTACTTGACTACACAATGCATTTAAATTAACACTCCTGATGGAGAAAAACCTAAAGAGCACAATAACAAACTCTAGTATAAATCCCCTCCCCCCAAACAAAAAGAAAATATTCTTTGAAGTTGAGTACATGGCAATATTTATTAGACATTCTAGAAACTTCAAATATATATATGTGAATACTAAATAATAATGGTTCTCATGGTGTTGACTTGACATCAAATCTATAAAATATAGGGAGCTCTAGCCATGGAATTTTTAGCTTTTCGTGGATATGTATTTACTATTTACTTTCATATAGTATTTTATATTGTCTTATTTCTGACCATGCAAATAAATTATGGTGGATTTGGTTGTACCCTCCAAGCATAGGAAAACAAGTATGGGATATATTGCAGGTTAAGTGTGGGTGCCTTTCTCGAGCTCACTTTGGTATGTTTTTTATGGACAGTCTAGCTCTCAGTATTATGAATATAGCCATCGAAATCCCTCTTGATGCAATCCTGTAACAATTCAGAAAGTGGCTTATATGTTCTGGGAACCTGTTTGGATTAGGTTACTACTGGTTCTTTCTCCTCAAAGATGTATATTTTTACATATATTTTTTCTATTCTAAAAAATGGTGCCTTTGATAGATGCCAAAATTTTATGCAGCAAAAAATAAATTTAGAAGCCAAATTAACCAAAATTCAAACTACTTTAATTTGACTTTTTAGCTTGTAAAATATAAGACTAATCTAGATTAATCTAAAAAGTAGCATTCAAATATTTTGAGGGATCTCACAAGATACACCACTCAATAGGTCAAGAATTGTACTCTGCACAACTTGAGTGCCAAGTTGTCCACCAAACACAGTAGCAGTAGAAAAGAGTACATAAAGAAGAAAAAGCTAACTATTTTATTTAAAATATCCTTCACATTTCTATTTGTAGGCTTCCCAAAATTTTGTTCTTTCAAAATCTAATTGGTTTTTGGTTAAAGATATTGGATACGTGAATTACATCCCTTTCAGTTTCTCATATGTTCATCAAAGTTTCTCCCCGCCCCAATCTAGAGCCTTCCTGATTCCTTATTAGTTTTAACAATAATTGTATTTGGATTCTATGAAACTAATCTGACCTCGAACAACAGTTGTGAGGTGGATGACGGTGGTTTCGGTAGGGAGGTTTATGCCTACAATGGGGGGCGCATGGAGCCATATGGTGCGTGAGGAACAAGATCATCCATGGAGCCATATGGTGCTTGAGGAACAAGATCATCCATGGAGCCATATGGTGCTCGAGGAACATGATCATCCATGGAGCTATATGGTGCTCAAGGAACAGGGTCATCTACAACCTTTGATGACTATGGAAATTTGACAAAGATAACCAAGGCTGTTCCCAAGACTGAGTCACACGATGAGGGAAATGGTGTACAAAAATTTAGAGTTAAGATCCTCCCCGATTCCTCTTCTGCTTCTGCTTCTACCTCTCATGCTTCCATGGATGTCCTTTGCCAAGTATGCCTTACATTTTATGCAAGGTTACCAAATATTGTGAATTTCACAAGTCCACATGGCCCGATCTGACATATAGGCTCTGAGAATTCGACACTAATTGGTATTTTGACTCTATTTTGAAACTTGTAATAATTTGGAAATGCTTTGCTACTGCACCTATTGATTAAAAACATAGTTAAACTACATTAGTAGATTTACAATAAAATAAATTTCTTACTTGGTGAAAGTTTATAATATTGAATGAATACATCTTCCAACTTATTGTTATATGTCTTTTAATAATGATATTTCAATTCTTAAAATCATTTACATTTAGTTTTGAATAATTAAAAATTATGATTTGTCTAAATATATAATTCTCCATATTTTTTCCTGTGTTTGTTGATAAATCTTTTTTTGTTTTTTCCATATTTAAGATTCATTGTATGAGACATTCTCTATGGAAGTCGTGACCTTGATATCCCCTAAACAAAAAGAAAAATCAATTGATGGCCTTACATTGATCTATTTCATATATTTTAATATTCACAATCTCCACAAAAACACGCTTCTTGCCTAAACCTTTATATCTAAATATATTTTTATTACTAAAAGTTGAGATCATAAATTTATAGGATGAAATCTTCATTTCAGTTTTAGATGAACAAAAATATGTTTTTTGATTGAGGACTAGGATATAGAAGAATAAACAATAGAAATGACTTGCAACATGATCAACACCCAAAACATAAAAAATGCATATAAAATTATTTGAAAGTGAAAGTTGGGAATTATTAGAAATTGACGTTATTGTTTTTGATATAAAAAGTAGCAAAAACAAGGGTGTTGTCCCTTATATTTATGATATTAGAAATGGACGTTATTGTTATATTTATGACATTAGATATAATTATTTGGCATGTCCACATGCAAAATTGTAAATAAAGCAGAATTGATAAGGTGATTGAGATCCTTCAAAAATTCTAGTTTTCATATTTCCATTAAGATCGGATCTTTGCAATGTGATACACATGGATGTAAAATGAGGTAAGTTGTTTTACCTTCAATATTTTACAAGCTGCTACATAATTAGTAGCATTATCTTTATTAAATTAAATTAATGTGTTACACTCCTATCTTGCAAACTCTAAAACAAAGACCACAAGTGAAACATTTGACATATTATGAACTTAACTACTATTTGGAAGAATGTTGTGAACACTATGGTGGTAATATAAATGCTAAGTCAGAAAGTGGAAATCTAAATATTTATTGTATAAATTGATACGACCATTACTCTGAATGTTCAAGCAAATCCAAAATTCTGAAATAAGTGTTTTAAACTCTAGATGTTAAACTTAAAATATTTTTTTTATAGGTTAATTGTGGGTACTATAGGGTCCACACCAAATATAAGAAAAGCTTAATACATATGGGCATAAAAATTGAAATAAGCTAGGATGATTATTACATAATATCTGCACAAAAAAACACCCCAGTATATTGGGATAGAAAGGAATACATACAAAAATAAGTAATTACTTCCACCTTTTAACAATATGAAAATTCCAGTACCAAACTACCATCCTTGTTTTTTACCACCTTAATCCCTTTCTCCAAAAACTCATGCCTCAGGTCTCCAATTACACCATATTTAGAGATGGCATGGAGAATAAAAAGGCTGGAAATTTGCAGATATCCAACATGTGGAATTCCTGAAAGGTTATTAACATACATATCTAAATATTAGCTAAATAAGGTCAAATCCTCACGCCTTTTGGAGATCAAATGAGTAGAATGCTTAAGGGTTTCCAAATATTTAGTTTGCACCAATTGCATTGTCTCCCCCTTGGATCATGCAACCCTTCATCAAAGGTTTTACAACTACAAATACATCCTCTCAAGGAATTATTCAGTTGAGGATCCATTCCTTGGAATTAGGACTTGATCTTTATGGATTGAAGTTTTCTCTTTTGGCTTCATTATATTCCAAGAAGAAAACAAGATTCAAAATAAAATATAGTAGATTTATAGTAGAAATCTGAAAAACCCTAGATGAGTTGCATCTTTCCAAAACAAATGTAGCTGACAGTTTATATATAATTATATATTGAGTGAGTTGGAGTTATTTTTAAGATTTACAATCATTCAAAAACAATTTGGACAATGAAACCTTTTCAAATGCTATTGATAGTTTATATATAATTATATATCGAGTGAGTTGGAGTTATTTTTAAGATTTACAATCATTCAAAAACAATTTGGACAATGAAACCTTTTTTTTCTTATGCCTAAAAGGTAATCAATCCATCCATTCAATTTATGCTTGCTTAAAGTCAAACATGGCCTGAACAAACTTGATGTCGAGAGCATAAGTGTTTTCTAGGTAAAGTGAAAATGAACTTGTTAAAGAAATGAATCGATCAACCTCCCCATATAATTTTGAAGAAAGAAAATATTGGGGAGCAAGACAAATTTTCACTACATAAAGATGGGATTGGTTCTACGGTAACAATGATCTTTATACCCTCTTTTCTTTATTTCAATATATTAAATTTCATATTCTGGTTGTCTTTTTTGACATGCATGGTTAATTTGAAATTGTAGACATGAATGGGGCATCTTAGTTGTTATCAAATAACAGTGTGGAAACACATAGCGTCAGGTGTAATGTCTTGTTGCATATCAAATCAGTGAGCTCTGACCTCCATTTCCATCCACCGCCATTGTGGGAAGAGGAACTCCCGCGAAAAATTACAGTCCTCAACAACACCGTAGAAAGAAGTAGTGCTAACATAGTGCGACCTGGCCTGGTGAAGGATTGAGGAACCTCATTCTAAAACATAACAATGGATCAATATTCTTTTCTAATACAAAATTCATTGCATGAAATTAAAATCACTTTTAGGAACGCAAGCACTTTAGTTGTGCAAAAGAGACAGTTCAATAATATTATGATAATATTTTCTTATTATAACAGTATAGTTTAAAATTTTTATTGTTTAGGCTGTTCGATTATACTGTCTTTCATTGGATCCCCTATTTAGACTGCATCACACACTATTGTATATTGCATGAACACATTCACTTTTTTTTTAAATGAACATCATAACAAATCCTAATCCTATAAAAGCAATTTTAAATCTATTTTGGCATCCACCATTCCAAAAAATAGCAATGAGGAAAGACAAAAGAGTCACAAAAGAGTAGAGCAACAACAAATAGAGCAAAGAGCTACAGTCGCCATAGATTCCACCTACTTATTGTTTCTTCTAAAACATTTTTCTAGACGTTTATTTCTTCTTCCTACATATATAATCTAATTAGCCCTCTGCCTTAATGAAAATATTTCTAAGGTAATAAAGTTCTCTTCTTTTGGTTCATGCATGCAATTCCTTTGATCTTAATTTATGCTAATATAAAAGGAAACTATATGTGGATTAATTACTATGTGAATAAACTCATAAAATCACACAATATTTCTAGCTAGAAATGCAACTTCAAGCAGGGACAAATGAACAGGCATACCTCTGCAATCTGAAATTCTGCCTCTCTCCTAATTGTTGACGCTTTCCTTTATTCCACCTTTTGTAACATCAACATAAAACAATATCGGCTTCACAGAATCAACAATAAATTGAAGCACATAAATTTTGTTCTTAAAACAGTAAAAGGGAGATTATTCTATTCATTGACGAGAATGGAAGCATGAACGATTTTGCAATGGTAGCTACATAGAAAACTCAAAAAATCACACATTAATATTTCTAGCTAGAAATGCAACTTCAAGCAGCGAAAAATCTGAAGAGGCATACCTTTGCAATATGAAATTCTATAAATCAAAGCAAAGCAAATATTCTTTCTGGTTTGTGCATTATATAGCGATGCACACTATAGTGACTCCATATAAAATAAAAATAACAGCTTTAAAACCAAAAATAATACTAAAAATAAAAGTTTTCAAACAACTTTAAAAACAAAGCAAAAGTTTCTTGCAACTCCATTGATATATTTTGATTTCAATATATATAAAGTCTTTGTCATAATAGGGGTTTACAATTCACGAGAGGAACAAATTCTAGTTGAAATCACATATTTTTAGAAAATATAATGATTTAAGCCTTAAAAGTTCCATTTAAGGATTCCAATTGAAGAGGGTTTGATCAAATCACCTTAGATCAAACCCCCTTGGATAGAACCTCTAGTTTTAAACCATACCTATAAATCATCTCCTTTACACCTATCAAAATCTTGATAAAAAATCACTTTTGATTTAGCTTTTGGGGGATCAAATGAATTCATTTCAAATTTATTTCAAATGATTATGGTATTCCTTAGAACAAGCTATCCAATGAATATAATTTTAATATGTTTTGGTTTTGTTATGTATTTGTTTTTTAAGTTTTATTAAACATAGGTTTTTCATCGAAAATGAATTTCTTTGTTCTTCATGTGGGAAATTAAGTTATCAAAATTTTTTTTGAAAATATGGAGTGCACCAGATATTGAAGTCCTTGATCCAACAAAAAAATTAAATTAAATTTTTGACATATACAAAAAAGGATTCACAGCGTTATCACGGTCATATGGGAATTATGAGTTTGACTGAAACTTGATTAAGGAAAAATGTTAATAAAACTATCTAACCAAGTGGGCTTTGGGCAATAGATTCAAATCTAAATTTGAAAGAATTGGAATTTTATCTTTCAAGGAAAAAAAGTTATGCATTATACGATGTGCGTCACTTTTTAAAAATGTTGTTTTTGAAAAAAATCAATTTTCATGGGAGATGGAAAAAGTGCAATCTGATTCCAAAATTTTTGAAAAAAAATATTTTTAGAATCTCTGAAAAATTTTGATGAACTCTGGTTGCACCATCTTCACTACCTCCTGGGAGTTTGCTTAGCTATAGGTACGAGATATGAAGATTTAGTTAAAATAATTTGGTATCAGTTTGGCCAAGAGTAGCAAGCCACTATTATGGAATCACCTATAATATTGTATTTATTTAATTTTTTTTATTAGATATTCAAGATAATCTTGTTAAAAATTTATCTTCTTAAAATTATAAAAGTGTGAAAATATTGAAAATTAATATGTATTTCCATAACAAATATTATAAATTATATATATTATTATTAGAAATTAGAATACTATATTATGTTTTTTTTAAAATTTCAAAGTTTTAAAACAACTTTAAAAACAAAACAAAAGTTTCTTTATCTCCATTGCCAAACAAAGATATATATTGATTTCAATATATATAATATTGTATTTATTTTTCATTTTTTAATTAGATATTTAAGATTATCTTGTTAAAAATCTTCTAAAAATTATAAAAGCGTGAAAATATTGTAAATTAATATGTATTCCATAACAAATATTATAAATTAAAAATCATGTAAAATTATATATATATTAAAATTAGAATACTATATTATATTTTCTTAAAAATTTCAAACAGTTTTAAAACAACTTTAGAAATATATTGATTTCAATATATATATGATATTGTATTTATTTTTTAATTTTTTTTTATTAGATATTTAGGATTATCTAGTTAAAACTCTTCTAAAAATTATAAAAGTATCAAAATATTGTAAATTAATATGAAATGTTGTAAATTAATATGTATTTCCATAACAAATATTATAAATTAAAAATCATGTAAAATTATATATATTAAAATTAGAATACTATATTATATTTTCTTAAAAATTTCAAACAGTTTTAAAACAACTTTAGAAATATATTGATTTCAATATATATATGATATTGTATTTATTTTTTAATTTTTTTTAATTAGATATTTAGGATTATCTAGTTAAAAATCTTCTAAAAATTATAAAAGTATCAAAATATTGTAAATTAATATGAAATGTTGTAAATTAATATGTATTTCCATAACAAATATTATAAATTAAAAATCATGTAAAATTATATATATTAAAATTAGAATACTATATTATATTTTCTTAAATTAGAATACTATATTATATTTTCTTAAATTAGAATACTATATTATATTTTCTTTAAAATTTCATATATATTAGAACTATAAAAATATGATGATAATGCATACTTTTAAAGCTTACATATATAAAAAATCTTAAATATAATACTACTTTGCGATGGGTTAGTAGACGTCAATTTTAATGGGGAGAATACAAATGTACACATACTCATTGATGTGAGTGTAAGAAGCCTTTCGACTTAATTAAAATATGATTTGAATGGAAAACAAAAATCTTTTCAACAAAATTAAAGTTTAAAAAACTAATAAAATACTTAATTTATACCAAAATTTCTAAAAACCTCTAAAAAATCATTTTTAACTAATTTATATTTTTTTATTAATTTTTTTCAATAAATTTTATTATTTTTTCTAATAATTTATCAATTAATTATGTTGAAGATACATCAATAATATTGTTTAACTAACAAATTAAATTATATAATTTTATTATTATTTTCTTAATTTTGTTTTATTTATTTAAAAAAAAAAATTAATATTTTTTCATATACTTTTGAAAAAGTAAGTTGCTATCATAGGAGTAGCACCCTTTTCATTAAGATTAAAAAGAAAATAAAAGGTTTCTTGACTAAGAGTTTGAACAATCTAGTTAATGATTGTTTATGGATTATGATGGATTAAGTAACAAAGGCCTTTAGAAACCTCAAAGGTACAAACAACTTGTTTCATATGAACAATATAAAAGTTGAGTATCTCCATGTTGTCATTTTTAATGCCTTCACAAAATAGTGTTATAGTATGTCGAAGCTCCTCACTGCATCAAACGTCCACAATGTCAAAAACACCAGTAATACTCTCATTTTGCGGAGACATGTTGAGTGCCTTAATAAATATGGTCGCTTGGTCCTTGACATGCAGGAGAAGGAGCCCATTTGTAGCAATGTGACACTAGTGCTTCTTCCTGAAGACCATTGTAAAGTTCTCCAACAGACACTCCACTAGTGTAGCATTGTAAACATGTTCATTTTCAAATATATTGTTGCCAATAATCTTTCAAATGGTATTTTCCTCCTCCACACACCCAATTTCGAACACTCTTCGCAAATAGGTTGGGACATCCATACCATCACAAGAACAATCGATACAAATGATC
The DNA here is from genome assembly GCA_007258455.2 of Sequoia sempervirens. Taxonomy (NCBI): domain Eukaryota; kingdom Viridiplantae; phylum Streptophyta; class Pinopsida; order Cupressales; family Cupressaceae; genus Sequoia; species Sequoia sempervirens. Next base: position 5,436 of record VDFB02392563.1, on the reverse strand, counting down.
TTCATTTTGGATGAAAAGGTAATATGAGAATGGGCCTATTTAACATCATTTTAGGTATGGTTCTAGTTCTACTAATCCTTACAAATATCTTGATAAGATATTGAGCTTCAACAAGTACCAAATTTTTTGATCAATCATCATCCTTTCTTGATCAATATCTTACAAAAGAGTCATCATAGAGGAATCTCATCCTAGTGATGGTTCTATTGACGTTAGTTTAAATTTTTAGGGTTTTAAGACAATCTCCTAAAAGACTTAACTCATTCATACAAAAGAGCCTCATCATAGAAGAATCTCATCTCATCCGACTGATGATTCTATGGTTCTATTGAAGTTAGTTTAAATTTTTAGGGTTTTAGAACAATCTCCTAAAAGACTTAACTCATTCAAGCTAAAACCCTAAACCTTTGGTATGTAGTTATGACTATCCCAACCTGTTGTAGGATTTCAAGTTGATAATTCATGTCCCCACTCGTGTGTATACCGTGATCAAGTCACATTTAGTGTGCTTGTACCGTGGCCCCTACCTTTGTCCTCTGAGCATCCTTGTGGCTAATGGTTATTGGAGTGCATATATTCCTTAGAGCACATCTTATTTTTTGAACCTTTTCAAGTTGTGCTGCCACATGGATCCCACTATCTGTTTGTTGTCCCAGACGTGTACGTAGTAGAGGTGTCAGCATTTTTTTTTGACAACACACACATTCTTTGCACCTAGCACAAGTTCTAAATAGTAGGTACAAATCATGTGTCACTCTCAATGACTTATACTTTCTTAATAGATAAAGATCACATTTGTACAATTTCTCAAAAGAAGCAAAAGATAAACATGTGTTCATGCACTACAATTACACGTGGCACCTACTCAGCATGAGCATGAGTGGAAGTTTTAAATTGCCGAAGGCAAACAAGAACGACTCAATGACATATGTTGTGTCCTCATTACAAAATTAGTCTTCTTCATAGCGCGAGTTATAAAAGTAAGTACTGGCGCACTTTGCTGACACGCGTCTTCTATGATATGAAGGCAGGACAACCGAACAATATTCGTCTACGGGCTCGATAGTAAGTGTGGGGTCGTTCCCATAACTCAAAGGTGACTTAATAGGTGACATGATTTTATTGCAGTGCATGTTCTTAATGCAACACGATTTAGACAAATGAGAATTTAAATTGTTTTTACACTATTAGAAAAATAATGCACTAGCCGTCGATCAAAACACTCCCACCAAGATCAATGGCCATAATTTAAATTGAGAACAACTAGCAGGAGACTCACAGGTGGGTTTCTACCATATCAATAATGAATGAATGAATGCTTTTTAATGATGTCCACGTGACCATTAGTCTATGGGATCGAGTGCCAATACTTTAACCATTTTCAAGTTTTTTTCCATGTTCGTCCTCCTATTATAGATCTTGATCAAGAAGCCAACAGTTTTGAGGAGCCTTGTCACCTTAAAAAGCTCATTTAGATTATCCACCTTCAAATTGTCTTCATATTGGATACAAATATCTTCATAAGCAACACACTCATTGATGAAGTGTCATTCAGTCTCAACGACCCCTTTGTTGCATAAAATACAAGTTCTTTGTTCCTAGGTTTCCTTGGGGACAACCCAACTACCTGTCTCACATCTAAGATGGTGAGACCCAATCCTTAGCTGAGCGACTAGAAGCCTAGCCTTGCCTTTAATTGCAATCCTTAGATAGTCTTTCTCATCGTTCTCCCACGTGGGGTTGAACTTTTGGATATAATGTGCCTTTTTACGACCAACCTGCTTAGTCCACATAACAGTCTTGGATATAAAGAATTCAACTTAATTCTATTTAATTATTCATTCTAATGCATCAAAAGTAATTTGTGTGAGAGAATTAAGTTGTTGGGGCGATTTTAGAAACCATGAGTGCATGAACTAGGGTTTCCAAGCAATAAGAACATGTAAGTTAAAATATTCTTATATGCTACTACAAAAAAGTTTTTATACTCGCAAGGAATTGAATTAGGGTTTCTTGAGAACTCAAGAATAGTTCTAAAATAAAATTGAGTCTTAATTGTGGTTAATTTGCAAACCCCTATTTTTTGTAAATAAACCCTAAAATTGAATCAAACATCATCTCAAGCTAGAAGAATGAAACAAGAGTTAGAGGAAGATGTTATAAGTCAATTCCCTAATTCTTTCAAGAATGAAAAGCATGCCCAAGGGTTTGGGATCCTTTCAGATAGGTTAATTGATAGAGAAGATTCAATAAGGGATGCAACTATCCCTGCTCAAGGGTGGGATTTATTAAACTATTGCTACAAAAGGAGCCATATTGCAAGGCCAATATCCAACATATGGAATTTAGACCTAGACAGGTTGGTAGTGTCGAATGTCTTTGTAAATGTGGACTTGATAAGATCTATTACCAAGAAATATGATCCACAATCGAGGGTAATTCTCAATGCTAAGAGTGGCCTCTTGGAAAGATTGGACAAATAATTCATATGTGAAGTATTAATTCTATGCAATTGCCAATATTCTCATAGATTTTGAATCATTGTGCAAAGATTTTTTCAGGGATTCAAGCATAGTTATAGGGTTATGTGGCTACCTCATCAAAAGAGAAAGGATCAAAATGAGAAACTTGTGAGGTTTGCCAAAGATGAATTTGAGCATTTTAACTATGATATTTTTGAAGATTACTTCATCAATACCTACTTCGTCTTATGTCAAGTTTTGGCTATGGATTACAAGGCACACATGCCATTACATTTAATGATGATGGTAGCTAATACCCAATATAGAGATCCAAACAAAAGTTTTGACTTTCCCACTTTCATTGTAGAAGGAATCCATAAGGGTTTGATGTGAGTCAAAAGTGGTGAGAAAATAATATGTTTCAAGTGGTACTCTTTGTTGTGTCATATTATTTTATATAGTAGAAGACCTATTTGGAGTGTTGTAATGCAATTGAAATTTTATGATGGAGAGGGAGTTCCACTACTAGTCTAGGGGTGGACATACATATGGGATATTCATTGTTAGTATTCAAACTATATTGTGCTTGAGGAATGTTTTGTATGTAACTATTTATGAGGAACTTGGGTTATAGGAACACTAACAAGCTATTTGAGAAGGTGATGAGGTTCTTGAGACCTAAGGATAAAACACCTAAAATAGGAATAAATCTCAATTGTGGTGATTGGTTTCTCCACTCTAATACTATAGTCATCAAAATTTATGGTGCTTAGGTTCAACCGCATAGATTTTCAAGAATTATACTAGACCTAATTGTATTCCTTGAGATTTTGTGGCTAATGAATGAGATAGATAAGTTCCATTTGAAAACTCATAAGAAGTGGTCACTATTTCCATCATCAATTGTGTTCTCTAACTTTATGACCACTACTAAGGAAGAGTTGGAATTGCTATATCCTTTTTTACTATCCTAGATGATGAGAATAGATAAAAAAAGGAACTGTGATCTAGAGAATTTCATTGATCAAACTAGGCTAGGGGAAAATAAGTTCAACTTCTATCATGAATTTATGAGGGTTTAAGATATAATCAAGAATGTTGCCTGTAATATAGAGGTCCAAAGGAGAAAGAGTGCTTGGATAACAATGATTAGGGGAGAAGAACATAGAAAACAAGTTGACCAAAATTATCCAGGAGCATATAGAGAAATTTAGGATCCCATTAGCAAAATACATATTATGCTTGACAATGTTACCACTCTTGCTCCTAGGGTTTCTACATGGAGACAAATAAGAAAAGAGGCACACTAAAGGGAGCAAGAAGTTTAACAACCTACTCAACAATTGGAGATTCCAAAAACATCAAATGTCCCTTCAAGAGCAACCCAAGATGATCAAGTGGTGATCAACCCCTCTAGAATATTCACTTAACCATGTTGAATCAAAAGAAGTAGGGGAGAATGAACCAACCCTGAAGAAGTGAATTAAGTCCTCACTTCCTCATCAAGAGTCCAAATTGATGATCCTCCTCAAGATATAATGTTGGTTAGCCTTAGTGTAGGAGGAAATATAATAAATGATATAAGGGCTCTAGTTTGCACGTAATTTTTTCAGATTGAATTTGTAGGAGTTCAAAGACATTGATTAAAAATAAGATGGAAACAATTATTTAAGAAGATGAATAAAGAAAGAGAAAGGAAAATAAAGGAGGAGATGGAAGATATCACAAAGAGAGTCATGCAAGAGGTTGACTTTCATATCAACATCACCCTTGAAGAGGGTAGAAAGATTGTGTAGGAAAGTGGATGCTTATTGTTGCCAGGATGGGATATTACCTCAACCATTGCATTAGATACCATTATTAGTTAGGATAAAAATTAATACGTGCTAACAACATATGAGAAGGCAAATTATTTATGGTTTGCATCGAGATTTAACACTAGGTTCGAAACATTGGCTATATATCGACAATCGCTCTAGAGAAAAATAATTGTCATGTTGCAAAAGATGTTAAGGAACTCACAAGTAATCTCATTTTTAGGAGGTTTGTAGATACACTTTCCCCACAAGCAACATCCGTAGTGGTGAGAAATGCATCATTTAGTGAAGCAGCTGCAAAGAAGCTACAAGAAAATTCTAAAAATTATAAACATGCTACATTAAAATAATTCAGGAATAAAATAAGGAGAAATCACTCCTTCCTCCCTGAACCACCCCTCTCCCTATGCATTGTGTTGGAACTTGCTACTTCATTGTCAAGCTTAGTTGACACATCTATTCAGGATAGAGAAACATTATCTTTGAGAATAAATGAACTAAAGGGGCAATTAGAACAAACTAGAGAAGCAAAAAGGTCAGCAAAGGAGGAAGGCAATAAGAAGATGATTAATATTGTAGATGATCTACTGAGCCATAGTCTATCATGTATTTAATAGCATTTGGAAAGCTTGGGAAATGTGTAAAAATGATATAATGAATAAATGCCAAATAGAGGAAGATCTAAATAAAATATTTCAATCAAGATCCATTTGGTGGAATGTCTTCCATACGAATAAGCCCCTGGCACTTCTACAGGGGTGCTCTGCTAAATCTTGGAATAAAAAAGGTATATCCCATTTTCAAAATATAATAAAAGATGGCTAGTTGAAAGTCTGAGAATCTCTCAAGATTAAGTTTGACATCCCTCAAACTTAGAAAAGGACCTATGATTTGATAAAAAATCATATATTGATTTTGAATTCTAATAAAGTTGTTGACAAATGTAACTTGCAAGAATGTGAATGGTTGAATGATAGTAGGTTTGTAGGTATAAAAGCAAAGGACATCTATAGGATTCTTGTCAACACCTCAAACCTCTCTGAGACCTTAAATAAAGGATGCGACATGAATTTTAACACAAAGAAATGGCATTCAATATTTTGTCATAACTAGGATAATGTAAAATATAAATATTTTGTGTAGAATATAAATATTGA
>VDFB02392562.1:0-27534 GCA_007258455.2 Sequoia sempervirens | reverse complement strand
CATCCCCTTCACCAATACAAAATTACTAACTGATGAGTCTAACATCAATAATATACTAAAAAGAATAAAGTATCATTAATTAAATATATGTTAAGCTAATTCAAAGCATGCCATAATGATAACATCAAAATATAACATTCACATCGCTTAACAGTTTGCGATCAAATAGTAACCAAGTACCATAGTCAAAGTAATAGATGAACAAAGCATAACAAAGAAAACACTGTTCGATCAAAAGAGCCAAAATGGAGGGGTGCTACAAATCTGTTCAAACATCTTACTGTCAGCACAGTAATTTGATGTAATATTCTATTACTATCAATATTAAAACATCCCACAATTTTAAATTGCTTATTTATTATGCGTAGCTATCCTCATTTTAACTTGGATTTTTTTCTTATCAGACTCATTGCATTTTACAACGTATTTCACCAGACGCTACTTCCTATTGTTGGTACGAAATAGAAGGAAAATATTTTTTTTTATTTAATGGTTTTCGATTGTCCTCACTAGATTGAATGTGCAATACCACTCTTCATGCAAGCTAGCCTGACGTCAATTCATTTATTTTATTTGATAAAAGGATTACATAGCCACAGAGTGGCATTATTATAAGGTCATGTTGAGCAAACATAAAATGTTGTATTTTGACTAGTAGTCACATTTGGCAAAAAAAATTGTTGGGATTACCCCTATCTATCACACGCAACACATAGGTACCCATTTCCATTTTCTTGTAGCTGTCACTAATTGTAAATGTGTGTACGAGCAAAGAATTTAACCAGCAGCAACGTATGCTTAAAGGTTTCCCATTTGACCATGATTTTTAATTTGATTGAATAGACGAGTTTTTTGAGAAGGCACTTTCCTTACACTACACATTTCCCACCCAATACCTACTACAATCCTTCTTTCGTAGTTAATATTTTTGTGTAAAAGACTGTAATCATCTTGACTCCATCTCATAAATCTGATCGCTTTGCAACCCTCAATATTATTATCTTTTTAAAAAAAACTATTTTAGGCAACACTCCAACACCTGGGAGTGGCATATGCAATGTTCTGCCCTGCAAATGTCGCGCAGTTAATCTCATGGGTGTGTGGAGTAGTCACTTGTTGGGGCTTCAACATTTTAACTCCTTTTGTTTTGTCTTGCTCGTCTTATTTTATTTTTCTTTTAAGCCACTATTTAAATCATGTTGTGGGTGCTTTAGGGCTGCAGTCCATGAGTGTAAGTGGGTATGTTGTTTTATTTTGTTTGATGGTAACCAATAGTCAAAACTAATTTATGTGATCCCAGCAGCGGCCATGTACAATTTGTTGCTAATCTTCTTAATACTATTGGTTCGAAATCACGAAATACATTTTCTCCTATTTGGTTTGATAAATTCTTAGCTTTCGTTGCAAAATAATTTCTTACAAAACTCCTGTTCAATTTATTTCAATCTGAAACAACCTATCAATATAGTTGGTTTTATTTTATTTTCTTCTCCCTTTACCAGAAATGATATGCATAAATTCCCTCTTTAAAAGAAATCTTCTTCATATAATGAGACAAGCAGATAACGAAATAAAGTTTCTTTTAATATATGGGAACTATGTTCATGGTAATTTATTTTAGGGTTGACTAACTAAGGGACCCAAGTTCCTGATACACCAGCCGCAAGGATATTCTAGCCATTCTCAAATGTACAATTTTTTGTATTGTGTTCTATTTGCATTCCTTTTAGACACTAATTTCATAGATTTACGAAACAAAATTTGATACAAAGATGTAGCTTGCAAAGGTACTCCTTTAACATAAAGATAAAAAACCTTTAGCAGAAGCAAGAGATGTACTAGGAGTCTGCTATCAAAGATACCCTTTTCTTTTAGAGATAGAAAAACATTTCTTCTATTTCATTTTTCATGGTAGCAAAAGAATAATAATTAACTCTTATTTATTTATTTGCAAACACACAAAAACTTGTAATAATATCTATATCCTAACAATGCTGCAAGTAAGGAAAACCCCTTTTTGTTTTCTTTTCATCAATTGCAGAGACTTTGTAAATACAATACTTAGAAAGTTTTCTAGCAGGTTGCATACAATGATAGACACCATGTTATATTTTCTTAACAAAGAATAGAATATACATATATTTTTTTCATTTTCCATTTGACAATAGAAAACTAGCTACTGCATATTACAATCAATATTTCAGAATACAAAAGCTACACATAAATAACCAAGGCTTGCTCTCCACCCTACCGTAATGGTGTCATGAAGCCTCATGGGCTCTAGCCATACCCCCGAGCAAGAAGTCTTCTAGCTCCAAGATGATAAATGGAGCTATTTTCAAATTTTTACAAGGAATAGGAACAACACAACACCAAATCTCATGCATCTAGGTTTTCTATTCTCTAGTTTCAACCATGATCTATACAACATGCCACCTTCTTGCAACAAATAAACAAGCGAAAATGGAAGTAAGGAAACTTATCTCTTTCTTTAGGTGGGGAGATTAAACTCTCTTATCCTTCTTTCCTCTCCAATTCTCGCCATTCCTGGTCATTCTCTCCTTTGAGGGAGGACTCCTCTCCTCTTCCCATCCTTTCTTCTATCTCAACTTGAGTTCTCCAAAAGGAGAAGTGGGCAATGCCCAAATGTTCCATCTTCTTGAGATATATAGGGATCCTCCAAACCTACACTCTTTCCCACAAGTGCTCACACATGTGTGAGTCTTGTGCCAATTCCAAGAACTTTTGGGGAGTAGGAGGTTGAGAGTGACAAGTCACTCTTCCCAAGCCCCAACACTTTTTAAATTTGTCACATTCATGAATGTGGAATTTTGAGGGGTCTTTTCACACTCCAAGGACAAGTTCACATGTGTCAAAAAGGTTCCAAACCCATAGGTATAGGTCCTAGGGGTCTATTCTTGTTCAAAAACCAAGGAAATTGATTCAGTAATCCCTTTTTAAAACCCACACAAAAATCCATACGAATTTTGATCTTAACCAAGGGTTCCAACCCCAACCAAACTCACATCACATGTCCTACAATTGGATTCTACTCAAACATAATCACCCAACCAATAATAAAACCTCAAACCCTTCTAAGTCAAATAGGGCTACACTTAGAACTTCCCAAAGATCTATTTGATCTTATTCCAACATTTATCTATCCTCCTATTTGCATATTCGATTCCTGCACATTACCAAGGTCAGCATGATTAGATCATATATCTCTTCATATTATTAGCTAATCCAATTCACATAATTTTCACTCATGAACTATTTACTCATTAATATGTCAAATGAACCTAATGATTCAATTTTCATTATAATCAAAGGAAATACACACTTACTCTAATACAAGAATATAGTCAATGAAATAGTCACTCCATCATTTTGTTTACCACCTTAGTAATTCATTTTAAACTCCTATAACATTAACGATGAACCATTTACCAAAATTTAATATGCCAAATAACCCAGCTCTTTCAAGTTATATCCAACAATTCACATGTGCATCTATCATAATTAAATCAAGGTTAATGCCCATGAATCCTAAAAAGAGTTTTATCATTCATTTCATCATAATTATCATCTAACTACTTGTTCGATTGAAATAAAATGGGGGATACGAAACGGGGTCTTACATTCATGGTAGAATTTAAGCAAGAATACTATCAAATAATCACACTATTTGTCATCCATAATACATCTTACCATATATTTAGGATCACATAAAACATATTAGGGCTTTACTAATCACATGCAAGGTGGGGCGTTACACATTCGAGGCGGGGTCTTACAGGAATGATATATTTATATGTATACTTGTATTTTAAGAATTTTACAATTTTTTATTAGAAAATATTGTGTATGAATATATCATAATACATATTTTATTTTTAAATTTTTTTTATTGTATATAAATTTCTTTTGTTTGGTACTATAATTGACCTTTTTTTATTCAATATTTTGGTCTCAATGTAAGTATGTTTAACTTTTCTCAAGTTTATATAAAACTTATCATTTTTAATAAATATTTTTACTTATAATTATAATATCAAAAAAATAGGTATGAAGGATAGCATTCCTCTATGCTATATGAATATTTATGAATGATTGAATGTAATAATTTATAAAAATTTAAGAAACTTGGTGATTGTTAGGTTTAAGTAGTTTAAGGGGCGGGGCCCCTAGCTCGATTGGCTAAATATTTCCTGTTGCAGGAGGTTGGTCACAAGGTTTAGTCTCCCCCACCACCGTGGTACTGGAGGGTGTGTCGCGTCAGCGCCGCCAATCACGTTAAAAATTTTACCAGGCACACTGCAATTTATAGGGGGTTGTGCTACCCGATTCTTGCAGTCTAAAAAAAAAAAAGGTTTAAGTAGTTTAAAGGTGATTTAATACTTAAACATTTGAATCAATTAGACTTATTAATATAGGGAGAGTCATATTTTTATTTATAATTATAAGTTGAAGAATTTTAAACTCTTATAATTAGAAGTGTAGTATATTGGAATATAATGTTTTTTTAGTTCATGTTTTTATTGTATGTAACTTTTTCATTTTTGGTAGTATGATTGTCTTTCTTCTATTGGATGTTTTGGTTTGCATCTATACTATGTTTAGCTCTCTCAAATTTGTGCAAAGCTTATTATTTTTATAAAAAAATTGTTATATATAATTATGATTTCAAATATTACATCATGTAAGATTTGATTCCTTTATGTCATATAAATATGTTTAGCTTTCTCAAATTTGTGCAAAGCTTTTTTTTTTAATAAAATTTGTTATTTATAATTATGATTTCAAATCATAATTTTATAAATAACAAATTTTATAAAAAATAATAAGATTTACATTTTTTTTAATTGATTCTATATTACCAAAGAAAAACTAGGTTACATAGTACATATTGCACTCAAAAAGAGCATAACAAGCCTAGGATACCACAAACCAACATAGATACAAAAAATGTTACATAGATGGACAATTTTTAGTGCTCAAAGCCATAACAAGCTAGATATTCCAGCTTTCATTGTATATGTCCATATCATAAAACCCAATGGGTGGATTGATCTCTAAGATATTATTTCTAACCACCTCTAGCCTGCAATCACACCTAGTAACTCATTTCTTTTCTTTTATACCCATGTCTTGAAGGAGCATATCATAGGTATAATTTTTATGCCTTTCCTAAAATTCCAAGTAGTTTTTCACAAATTTTTCATTAGGGAGTGTAATTCCTTTTACATCAATTCCATTACTATCACAAATAGAGCAAGGGCTATCAAACAACCTTGACTTGTTGATCTTTGCAGCTGGAAGGGTTTCGAGCAAGAACCATTTATAACAACTTGAGAAATAACATCCTTGAATAAGAAATTTACCATTTAAAAAAATTATTGAGAAAATCAAAAGCTTCAAGAATCGTTATGATAAATTAGCTTTCAACTGTATCATAGGCCTTTTCAAAATCAATAAAGAGCATGTCATTTTCTTAGTTTGTTATTTTAGCCCACTCCATATCCTCCCAACTAGTAATAAGATTTTTCAAGATATACATACCCTTGAAAAAGCTAGTTTGAGTATTACTAACAAAAGAAGGGATGATATCAATAAGTCCAGAGCCAAAACTTTAGCTAGAATTATGTAAGAAATATTAAGGAGGGTAATGGGCCTCTAATTTCTAATTTGAGATCTATATCCTTTGGGAAAAGCTTGATGATTCCTCTATTAATATTTCTTCCCCATGAGCGTTTGCTAATAGCTTCAAAATAAATCTACGAGAGATTTTCAGTAATCTAGTCAACTTTTTCTTGCAAAATTTAACAAGAAGCTCGTCTATGCCTAAAGATTTATCATTTTTAAAGGTTCTAATATTATTTATAATGTCATCCTTATCAATATATCTAGCATGCCAATCACTTTCTTCCTCTTTGATTTTCTTAGGGATGACTTGTCTACAATGATCTTGGGCTCTTTACAATCCACATTGCTATCTTCAACAAAGAAAATATTTTTATAGAAAGATTGAAATCCATTTATAACCCAAGAAATATCATTTATATTTTGATTATCCACCCATATTGATCCAATGTCTTCCCTAGCCTTTTTCTCCTTTATATAATTATAGAATAAATTGGAACCTTTATCACCATTTTTTAGCCAATTCATTTTATCCCTAACTTTTAAACCTTAAATCTTCTTAGTTTGCAAATTTCTCAAATTATTCTTGACTCTAACCAACTCCTCATTCAAGTAATCATTAAAAGGATTATCTTGTAGTTGAGATTCAATAGAGAGAAGATCTTATTGAAGCAATTCTCAAATCTTCTTCCATCAAAGGCTCTCGTTTTCCCTAAAACTTGAAATAGGGACCCCCAGTTGTTAACATTGGTATCCCATTTGTCAATAGGAGATAAATTTTTAAGAAAGATCCTATTAATGTCTCTTAATTTGGAAATACCATAATTATAATCATCAACGTTAAGTAGGTTAGTGCTAAGCTAAAAATTATTACTCTTCCTTATCTCATTCAACTTCCCTCTATTTTGCACTTTAATTATAGAAAAATAGAAATGGATGCATAAATCATTCAAAATTTATCCTAAAGAAGTGCTAAAAGGGTGCCTCCAAGTTTTATTTGGTGAAGTTTAGATCAAAATGGTTGTTTGAAGGAAATCACATTGTTATACTTTCTTAGGAATCAATCAAAGCAATCATTGGTTCCTAGAACCAAAAGAACCTTTGATAAGTTCCTGGCTCTCAAAATAAAAAGAACCTCCAATAATTTCTTGGTTCCTGTTGAACCCCCAACAAAGGAAAAGTAAAGACCATTAATGAATGAGAAACAAAAGAAGCAAAGAAAAATCAAAAGGATTATAGGTTCCAAGAACTGTTGGAACCTCTAGCAAGTTCTTACTCTTGTCCTGGCTTCGATATCAATAGAATGTTCATTAAAGAAGAGAAGAGAAAGAATCGAGAGTTTCAATGGTTCTCAAAACCTCCAATTAGTTCCCAAAAACAATTTGGTTCTCAAAGAGGCTTGATGATCTGATAAAAATATTGAGGATATTGTTTGTTCAGGGGTTCACATGAAGACCTTATGCAAATCAAAAGCTTCTAGATACGTAACAAAGAAATAAAAAGCCACCCATGAATAAATTGAAGAGTGGATCCAAATATTAACTTCTTATATTAAAAATATTTTAAATCTCTCAAAACATGCATTAGATGGGCATTTAGTTAGTGATGATTTAGAGATATTGGGTATTGATAATGGTCCAATTGAAAATTTTAACAAACATTAATCATTTGGAAAAGCCTTTGAAACCTAGGTTGAGTAAGTTCAACTAGATATAAACTCTTTTGCATTGAATGAGGTGTAATGTTATATAAGGAAATCAAGGAAAGAAATAAGAAACTAAAGAAAACCTATGCATATTAGAAGAATTAATACAATGGAGAGGCATGCGGGTGTGGGTGTCGATGGTAGAATAGGTGTGAGGGTTTTGAATCCCTATGCATCTGTAGGAGAGGAGGAATCTGACTCTAAAGATGACAATGATGGAAGTTGGCGAGAGGTGGACTACTGGCCTGAGGTGGTCTTCCTTTTGCTAGCAGTCTGTGTTTTGGGCCTTCTCCTTTTTGGTGTTGAGGAAGGTTGTGGTGTTGAGACTGTTGGAGGATTCTGGGTGGTTGAGAGGTGGCTCTCCCTCCTCGACATGGATGTAGTTGATGGTGTGGGTGGTTGTTGTGCCACATTTTTTTTGCTCCTCCTGTGGATCTCCTTGTGTGGGTGATCCTCTTGCTATGTTTATGGATGTCTCTCTTGGTGTGGGTGAGTCTGGGTTTCTTTAAGGAAGTTCAGGTGCAGATTGGGCCTCTCTTTGTCCCTATTCAACGTAATAGGAAGGCTTGGTGGTCTTTATTGTTGGTTTGTTTTGTCTCTAGCTTCCTTTTTGTTGTCCTTTGCTTTTTCTTGACGCCCGTTTGGTGGCTCTGTTTTGGGGTTTTTTGTTCTTGGAATGTTTTGAGCTCTTCTTGGCCCCTCTTTGAGGTGTGGTGGTGTTTCCCACTAGTTGGTTGTTGGGATTTTTGGCTTATCTATGGCTCTAACTGGTGTGTTGGGGTTGCTTGGTGTGCCTTCCTATTGGCCCTTCTCCTGATTTCCATCTTGTTTGGGTTCCCCTATTCCTCTTGGGGGTTGGGTGTTCTCGATCACTCTAGGACTGAAACTCTGCATTTGGTGGATTTTAGGCCTGTGGTGTTCTTTGTGGCTTTGTTTGCTTTGGCTAACTTTCTACTATGGCCATGTACTCTCAAGCTGAATGTCTTTGGATCCTCCTTGTTGAGGATGTTGTTTTTCCTCTTGCCTCCTAGGTGACTGATGTTGGGGTTTGTGGTCTTTTCTTGGGTTGAGGTTCTTCATGTTAGAATTATGTTGGCTCAGTTGGTTTGGCCTTGTGTGAAGGTTCAAAAGTGGGTGAGCGATTGGCTGGCTACTAGGTTATTTTCTATGGAAACCCAGTTGAGTTCTTATGTGAAAGTTGTTAAGGTGGACCTATGGTATTTAGATGGGTTTCTTCTCCTAGTCTACAACTTGTTTTTGGTGCAATGTTTACTGGAAGATGCTACGGTTTCATGCTTGGCTACTGACTTATCTTTCTCCTTTGGTCCTATGGAGGTGGACCCCCCTTAGATGTTTTTATTAAGGTGGAATATTCTCCTATGGAGGTGGAGGTGGAGGGTGCTGGTGATTTTTGGCTACGGTGGTCTTGCTACTAGTAGCATCCTCTCCAATAGAGGGGAGCCCATTCCTTTAGAGGTGTGTTTGGAGCTAGTTTCTTGTCACCAGAGTGTTTTGATGGAGGTTTTGTTGTTGGAGTTGTCCATGGATGATTTGGGATCTTTGGCTTCTCTTGTTTTGCTGCAGGCTGGGTGGTATTCTAAGTTTCTTTCTATGTCACAGCATTACGAATTGATTAGGGGTTTAATGGTGTCATACATCATTAATCTGCGTATCTTTCTTGGCTCTATGGTGTATTCCATGAGCAGTTGGTTTGCTAATGCTTGGCAAATGCAAGTAGTTTCTTTGTATCTCTAAGGGTTTCTGGTGCCAAGTAAAACCAGGTTGTATTTGGGGTTTCAAGCCCTTGTCTATTTGTTTGTTGCAGCGGTTGTAGTCATGTTTATCTTTTAGAAGTTGTTGTGGTGTTGTTTTAGGTTTATGGTTTATTTTTCTGCAGCCTGCCTTTCCTTGTACTAGGTTTCGAGGCCCCATCAAAACTCGCTTTTACCTCTAATCAAAAACAAGAAACTAAAGAAAGATCTCCAAACAATGAGAAAAGAAGAATCTATTTGGCATTTAGTAGTAAGAGATATAGAAGAAATGTTAAAATTTGACATAGATACACAACTAAACAAAAAGGTCCCCATATTTGTTTTAAACATTTGATAGATGTTATTCATTACATGCTTTTTCAATTTTTCATGTTTTTGGTGGAGTTATTATTTGAAGTAATATAATGAGAAACTATATATTTTAAGTAAATCTACATCCTTTTAGTATTTAAATATGTTTAAATAATTTCCTCGTTGATACCTTGTTTACTTTGACATGCACAATCATTGAAGTTCACATGTACATAAAAGTGGGAGAAAATTTTAATGATATATACGTGCCCTTTTTCATTACTTTTTTGGCACACTTTGACTAGATTGTCCTTTATGCAATAACAAGTCTACACGTGGCATATTCTTGTGTGAATTCATCTCATGAAATTACCCTATCTTGGATAAGATCTACCAGAGAAAACTTGACCTAGTAATTTTGAACCCTATAGTTTTAAAATTTAAATTTCATTTAAACCTTAACAACACCCTCACACTAGTCATTTTGCTTACCTACTACATGCTTATGTTGATTTGCATGCTATATTTTATTTAAAGACATTCACTCAAGCATATAAAATTATCAAAGATTATTAAGACAACTAGGATTTATCAAAAGAGAGTTTTCATTGAGAGGAATATAATAGCATTTTATAATAACATTTATCATCATGTCTTTAATCATTATTTCTAAGTCATGGAATTAGTTTGATTAGAGGTCTAATTGAGGAGGAAATAACCCTCACAATTTAGCACATTCCCTAAAAAATTACTAAACATAGTTATTTAGAATATCAAGGCAACCAAATTCTAAGCATCAAATTTTTGCTAGTTGATTCTTATAGGTATAAGTTTATATTTGCACATTAGTTCAATTTATTAGACATGGATATAAACCAAATAATTTTTTTGAGTCATATACTAATTATCTAGAGATCTAAATGAAGATAACACAAGCCTCACAATTTAATAGATTTTATAATCATGTTTCTAAACATTGTCAATCCAAGTTGTAAATGTTAGAAGATAAAAATAAGTGAATTTCAAGAACTATTTTTTTGCTAGTTGATTCTTTCAACTATAGGCTTAGGCTTGTACACTAGTTCTATTTTGTACACATCTAAAGTAAAGCAAAGAACATTTAGTTTGCATATTTTAAGACATTTATAGAAACCTCCAACACTTCAAATAATCAACATCTATATCTCCAATAACATTTGTATCATTGAATTTTAAGATAAGTATCACATTAAACTTATGTAATTTTAATATCAATCATCTTATTAATCCTAACCTTTTTAAAATTTACTTAATTTTTAAAAATAAAACATAATAAATAATGTTTTTCTTCATTAAACTAAATAATTAAATATAATAATATTATTAAATATATTTTATAATTATTAAAACATTTAAATTATAAATCAAATATTTGTAATTTTAAGATATAAATCTTTTAATAAAAATTATTTTTACTTAATATATAAAAATAAAATATAAAAGACAAGTACTTCTTGCATGTATTTACTATTTTATATATAAGAAAAAATCTTAAATAAAGGTTTTTGGAATAGGGGTAAGTTTGTGTTTAGAGTGGTTACGTGGAATTCTAAGCTTCCCCCCTAGAAGTATTGTCTAGGTTTATACCCAAGTGGGTTGAAATAAAAAGATATTTCCCTACAATTGTGGGCTCTTTTGCCTCATGCTCTTCGAGTTATAAGAGATGTTCTCCGAGTTGAAAATATTAGAGCCACCTTACCTCATATGAATCCAAAGAGTTTTATTCTAGATAGAATATAATTTAAGTTATAAAATAAAAATATTCAATGTGAATTTAACCAATTTGGTGCTCTCAATGCATGTTTTATGTGTATGTATGATGTACTTAAAAAATAGGTTGCCAAAAAAAATAGTTAAAAGCTATGAAAGGTGAAGGTTGTCAAGTCCCTTGAAATAATGGTATTAAAACTTAGGAGCTAGATAAAAATTTGGATAATATTTGAGAGAAAGCTATAATGGAAGATAGTCTCTATAAGAAAAATGAAATGCATGTAAATATTGGCAATAATATTATTTTAAACAAGTGACGCAAGCGTCGAGTTCCTGCCGAGAGGTAAAAGGCATGTAGCTATGAGTTAGAAAAAGTTTTTAGATAGCAGATAGGAATATAAATGTATTTAAAATAGCTAGAAAAGTTTGAAGCAATTTTTAGTAGTGCACTATTGCATGGAATTTTTACAGTGCATGGGCAACGTGGTCCATAGGGACATGTGAACAGGTAACATGTGTGGATGGATGGATGGGAAATTTTATTTATGGGTATCATGTATACATGGACTTTTTTATAGATATACCAGTGAATACTTGTTTTTTTTGTGTGTGTATGTATACATTTGTGAGAAGGAAGATTCTTTATGATCTTAATTAGGAAGCAAGAATGCATTATTAATTTGTATTAATTATTGAATGCAAACAATCAGAAACATTTGTAATAATGCTTGAGACATATATGCATACATGTATCCACGTGCACATAATGCATAGAAGAGTGAGATGCATAGTCGGCATGTGAACGAGTCTTAAAGCAGGAGGAGACTCAGCTCGCATTTACAGTATTAAATGAAAGAAAACAGGAGAAATAAACTATTTATGACTAGTGCAATGTTTTTTTAATTTTTTTTTTTGAAAACCTTTTGATCAAAAAATTCATTAGTCATTTTAAATGGAACAAAGTTTTGATGTAGAGATATTTCTAAAGCATCAAATATCATTTGCAACTATTTACAAAAAACATGTGTGCGGGCAAAAAAGGAAAATGCATTATTTACATCACCCATATTTATATGCATGGAGAAACAAAGTTTACCATATTTCTTTTTTTTGCTTGTATGTCTATTTGTGAATAAAATTATGTTTAGTGTACTGTTGTAAAACACATGCTATGTTAATTAATACAATTGAGTTATTTTAGTTTATCATATCACAATATGCAAGTGCTAATAGAAACAGTAGTGTAAGGTGGAAGATTGATAGGGGTAGCTCATTTGAGTATGAACTTTTGTAAGATTAATCAATGTTTTTTTTAATGTAGTATGAAGGTTAGTATTATATAAAGCTATTGATTTTATTATAAATAAGATTTAAATCATGTCTATGTAATATAATAAGATATTTTTGTGTGTAGAACAATGTAATTATATTACAATAAATTGTTAGATGAATGACTAGAAAGCTATTGATTTTATTATAAATAAGATTATAATGTTGTTTATGTTATATGAATAAAAATTTGTGTTTATATAATAAACAATAAGTAATTTGCAAAAATATAATAAAGAACCTTACTACCTAAGATTAAATTTGTGTATATATAAAATAAAATGTAATAATTTAACTTATTAAAATGTAATAAGTGGAATAAATATTACGATAAATTCTTAGATGAAACAGTACAAAGGTATTGATTTTATTATAAATTAGATTTGAATGTTGTTAATGTAATACGAATGAATATTTTTTTGTGTATATATTTTAAACAAAAAATAATTTGAAAAGATATAAAGAATCTTATTAGGTAAGATAAAATGTAGTACAGTAAAATAATTTACATGTTTGTAGCACTTTGCATCCAAATTATTGAGAGAGAAACATTTGTAACAATGCTTGAAGCATTTAAGTATAGATGGATGCATGTATACATGTATCGACGTGCACATAATGCATAGAAGAGTGAAAAGCATCCTTGGCACTTGAGCAAGCCTGAAAGCGTGATGAGACTGAAGTTGCATTTGCAGTATTAAATGAAAGAAAACAAGAGAAATAAACTAGTTAGTATGAATGCATATATGAAAGGAAAGCATTAAAATATGGATCCATGTAAAGACATATGCATGCACGGATGTGTACATGTGTCCATGTAACTTGGTATGTTAAGAAGAATCTATATATGCCTGCGTCCATAAAGTTAGAAATGTTAGAAACAATTTGCATCTTAAACAAGAACTAAAAAAACATTACTGACTGAAACAAAGCAGCAATACATTAGTGTTTGTGGAACAAGTGTATAAAGTATATCTAATAATGCATTTGGATGCATGGATACATGTAAATATTTGTGAAATCTGAATATACATTATAGCCTTCGAGGAATTGTCATATGTGCTTTTAGGAATCTGTAAGAAACAGGATTTAGAAAAGATGGTTTGAAAAGAACTCTTGAATACAACTGTATTTTAACAATGAGACTCAATTTGCATTTGCAGTATTAAATGAAAGAAAACAGGGAAAATTAATTATTTATTAGCAATCCATATATCGAAGGAATGCATAAATGTATGGATGAAGGCAAACATTTATGCATCCATCTATGTGTACATGTGTCCATGTAAGTTGGTAAGTAAACAAGAATCTATAAATGCCTATGTGCACAAAGCTAGGAAATGTCAGAAACAATTTGCATTTGAAAGATATAAAAAAACATTTATGATCGAAACAAAAGAATAATACATTATTGTTTTTTGACGAAGTGTATTAAGGATATCCAACAATGCATTTGAATGCATGGATACATGTATATATTTATGAAATCTGATTATACATTTTAGCCTGCAAGAAACTATGATATGTGCTCTTAGTTATCTGCAATAAACAGTATTTAGAAAAAAACGTTTTGAAAGGAAGTATTGAATACAACTCTATGTTGTGATAGTTATTTTCAGAGCCCTCAGTGTTTAATTGCATAACCTTGATATTTTCTTCATTTTTTCCTTTGGTATGGTGTGAATTTTGTTCTAATGGATGAAGGTATATTTGAGCTATAGATAGATAAAGATATGTAAGGGTGGTAAAGAAGAATGAGCAATGTAAGTGGAACAAAGAGAAGGAATTGAGAGAATGATGAGATGCAAGTAAGGTATATGAATGCCTTATGGAAAGTATTAGATATGGGAAGCAAGGATATTTGAAACTGGATGTGAGAATGAATTGAATGTAAATGATATGAATTTATCATTTTTGAGTTTAACACTTAAAATTAAATGCAAGATATAAAAATTTGAATGAGTGAGCTGGATTGAGAGAAAAAAGGAATGCAAGTCATTAGTGTGATGCAAGAGAAGCATATAAATGGATTTTGAAATGTATTTGATTTGAGAAGAAACGATGTGGACGGGTGGAAATGGAAATGAGTGGATTCAATAGGGTATGAAGTGAACTTTTGTTCCAAGAAAGGGTGGAATAATGTCTATTTTGTTATTGGTTATGCTTTTTAAAATCATCATAGGGCTAAGTGTCTCAATACAAATACAAAAGAAAGACTGATGTCCCATTTCTCAGTCTCCTTCGGACTAAACAAAGTTCCAAGATCCTTGAGCTTCCTCGAAATGTGACAAGAGAAGAATAGATATAAAAATATAATGATATTTAAGGATACAAGAGTCAAAAGAGAAACACCAATGAATACTAGTACCTTTACATGGGTGCATGTTTACATTTGCAGTAACAAATTTCCTTTATGATCTTATCCAGGAAGCAAAAATGTATTATTATTTTGTTTCAAGTATTGAATGCAAATAATCTTAAACATTTGTAACAATGCTTGAGGCATCTATGTATACATGCATGCATGTATACATGTATCCATGTGCACACAATGCAAATAAGAGTGAAAAGCATAAATGACATGTGAATGAGAAATTTGAATGGAAAACACTAAAATCAAGTAGAAATACAAATCTGTCAAAGCACATTGAGGCTCAAGTAGCATTTGCAGTAGTAGGCGAAAGGAAGACAGGGAAAACAAACTATATATCAGCAATGCATATATCAAAGGAATGCATAAATATATGGAGCCATGTAAACATTTATGTATGCATGGATGTATAGATGTGTCCATGTAATTTGGTACATAAAGAACAATCTATAAATGCATGTGTGCATAAAGCGAGAATTGTCAGGAACAATTTGCATTTGAAACATATACAATATTGTTTTTTGAACAAGTGTATAAAGGATACCTAATGATGCATTTGAATGCATGGAAACATGTAAATATTTGTTAAATCTGATTACACATTATAAGCTTGAAGAAACTATTATACGCGTTTTTAGGGATCTGTAATAAACAAGGTATAGAAAACATATTTTGAAAATAACTCTTGAATACAACTCTATGTTATGAGTGTTATTTTTGAAGCCCTCAGTGTTTATTTGCATAACCTTGATATTTTCTTCATCTTTTTCTTTGTTTGGTATGGTGTGAATTTTGTTGTGATGGATGAATAGAGAGAGATTGGTATGATGCAACACAAGCAAATAAATGGATTTTGAAATGTATTTGATTTGAGAAGAAAGGACGTGCAAGGGTGGAAATGGAAATGAATGGAATCAATAGGGTATGAAGTGATTATTTCTTGCAACAAGGGGTGGAAGAATGTCTAGTTTGGTTTTGGTTATGCTTTTAAAAATCATCATAGGGCTTAGTCTGCCAATATAAACACAGAAAGAAGACCCATGTTGCATTTCTCACTCTCCTTCGTACTAAACAAGGTACTGAGATCCCTGAGCTTCCTCGAAATGCGACAATAGAAGAGTGGATATAAAAATATAATGATATTTATGGATAGAAGAGTCAAAACAGAAGACAAAGTGGAAGTTGTTATGCATATACTATGGAAAAAATAAATATGGAAGGTCATAAAACTAAGAACATGCAAATGCTGATGTAGTGAAGAACATTAAATACATGGAGAGAGAAACACGTAGAGCTATTCACAGATATATGCATGGATGCATCAACATGCACATGTATACACAGAAAATAGAACTACGTGGAGAGATGGAGATATGAACATATGTATTCATGGATGTATGCATATTTGCATATAGGTACAAATGCATATGGTACATGGAAGGATGTATTCATATACACATGTAAATATGGATGAAGGCATATATGCATATATGCATGTATGGACAATATGCATAAATGTATGTCAACATATAACTTTTTAATTTTGTTATATTGGAAAACTAGCACTATTCTGGTAAATCAATATTGGAAAATTAGCATTTAGATGTTTCTATTTATCAGAATAGCTTTATAAATTATTCTTGTTATTGAAAATCAGTGAAATGCGATCGCATAGATTGATTAAATAAATTTAAGCAAAGGCATAGTTTATAAAACTGGCGAGTAGAGATACGTAATCCATGAGTGCAAATTAAATGCATTGAAATATCAGGAAAATGCGAACACATGGAGAGGTCAAAATAATTGAAGCAAGTGCATTAAATGGCATGTGGCTGGTGGGGAGGGCGCTGGAATTGCTTGGCGGCCATGGGTGACTAGGATACTTTGGCCATTAGGGGCCATTTGGCCGAAGACAAAGACAAATACATGGGTGCATGAGTCCATACATGCATATATACATGTATCCATCCAAAATATCGATAGATACATATGTAGATGGATGTGTGTATGCAATTCATAAGTGCATGTATGCATAAATCAATGTATACATGCACCCATAGATACAGTCATACATATATAGACAGATGCATGCAGAGATGGCAAGATGTGCATAAATCGATATATGCATGGCTGCATCTATGGATACATAGATACATAATGAAATGGACAAAAAGACACATTTATATATGCATTTATTTTGGGAGTTTGATTCTGAATCCATATGCATACTTTGATTAAAACTAGTGGCTGAAGGTACATACTTCATTGAGAAAAAATTAATGCATTGAATGGCATCTGACTAAAGGAGAGACTGTTTGGATTGCTAATTAGTCTTTGAATATATAACAATTAAAAGAGATAAGTAAGTATAAGTATCCTTGGCGACATTTCACATTTTGACCTTTCAATCAAAGTCAATGAACAAAGTAGCAGTCAAACCTAAAGAAAGTTCAAGGACTATGCCGATAGAAAACCATATTTTGGACAATGGCTAGACAATCTGTTGAAATTGCTTTAGAAACTTTGAAGCAAATGCATTTTTGCTTCTATTTACGTTCACTATACATCTTAAATGGAAGTTGGGTTTTGCATTGGTGCAATGTATTTGTATACTTTGATTGTAAAATCATAGTTTAGATCATTTTAAGTGTTATCCATTCAAATCTTTCCTTGAAATACGAAGTATTCATCTGAGTCTTGGAGGCAATGCACAGCTGTCCTATAAAGAGAGCTTTGGAACCAATGAGCTGTCATATATACATGGGTGCATGAGTCCATAGATGCATATATACATGTATCCATGCAAGTTATCGATAGATGCATAAATACATGGATGTGTGTATGCAATTCATAGGTGCATATATACATAAATCGAGGTATACATGTACCCATAGATACAGCCATACATATATAGACAGATGCATAAAGAGATGACAAGATATATGCATAAATCGATATATGCATGATTGCATCTATGGATACATAGATACATTATGAAATGAAGAAAAGACACATTTATATATGCATTTATTTTGAGAGTTTGATTTTGAATCCATATGCATACTTTGATTAAACTAGTGGCTGAAAGTACATAATTCATTGATACAAAATTAATGAATTGAATTGCATCCTACTAAAGAGGAGTCGTTGGATTGCTAATTAGTCTTTGAATATATAATAGTTAAAAGAGATAAGTAAGTATAAGTATCCTTGACGACATTTCACATTTTGACTTTTCAATCAAAGTCAATTAACAAAGTAGCAGTGAGACCTAAAGAAACTTCAAGGACTATGCCGATAGAAAACCATATTTGACAATGGCTAGACAATCTATTGAAACGTCTGTTTTAAAACTTGAAGCAAATGCATTTTTCGCTCGCTTATTTTCATTGTACATGTTAAATGGAAGTTGGGTTTCGGATTGCTGCAATGCATTTGGATACTTTGACTATAAAATCATAGTTTAGATCATTTTTAGTGTTATCCAATTGAATCTTCTCTTGAAATACCAAGGATTCATCTGAGTCTTGGAGGCAATGCACAACTGTGCTATAAAGAGAGCTTTGGAACCAATGAGCAAGTGAAGGACAATTTTTTTTAGCTGGCATTGCCAATTTCACTGTGTGATTTATACCTCTAAAGTTAGAGAAAACTGACGAAAGAAACTATTTATTGCCTCAAGTAACTCGTTTCTGCTTCTGGATAATGTAATTATTGTCCTCATAGGCACACATGCAAAGTATGGAACCATATAGAAAGCAAGTGAACTCTTTAATAATCCCATGAAACATAGTCTTTGTATGCATTCATGTATACAGGTTTGCATGTATATATGTGTACATGTAATTATGTATATATGTTAGACAGTATGTATTTGTGCATAGGTGCATAAGGATGGTATGTATCTTTATATTTTAGATTGCATAGGTAACATGTAGTTCATAGTCATCTAGTTAGAGTAATATGATCACTTTGTGCATATTGGTATTTAATTCTAGAAGTTGATGTTTCTAAAGTTGTTTTTTTTTAATTTGGAAAGTGGTATTTAGCTGTTCTCTTGATTGTGTTTCAAAGTCAATGCATTAAACAGAATGTGGATTTATCATGTAATATATATTTAAGTGACTAGAGATGCATTGTGATTACTTTGAGCATATTTTTTTTTTGTTATTCTGCAGATCTGTGTAGTCACAGGAGATGTTGTTGTTGTAGAGTCAAGACCTGGAACCGAGCTACTTGATACATGTATCCATAGATACATGGACGTGGACATCTATCATGGTATCCATAGATGCGTAGATACATGTATCTATGGATAGATGTATTCATAGATACATTGACACATATATGGATAGATGCCTGTATACATTTGCACATAGAAACATAGATACATATATGTGTGGATGCATCTACAGGTAGAAGAATACATAGAAACATAGTTGCATGTATAGATAGATAGATGCATAGCTGGATACATAAATGCTTAAATATACATGTATAGAAATATCCATGGATTGCATATGAAGTTGCATAGATACATATATCCATGCCTACATGTATACATAGATGCATGTATTACAGTACACATGGATGCATGTATACGTGTATCTTTGGGCAAGATGCATGGTTGCATGTGAGGCTTGTAAAGTTTGTATATTTTTTATTATTGCAAAACGGTCTCATAAAGAGAGGTTTGGAATGAAAATTATGTCAACATGTGTGATAATGAGAGATTTTTCCTTGAACCTTGTTATATATTCAAAGAGTAACTAGCAATGCAAACAACGTTCCCTCTAGTCAGATGCCATTCAATGCATTGAGTTTGTATCAGTGGATTATGTACCTTCAACCACTAGTTTGAATCAAAGTATGCATATGGATTCAGAATCAAAAGCTCTTTCCTGTGAACCCATTTTTAATTTGCGTATGCATTTGCCCGGAATGCTTTTAACCGACAGCATTGGCCAATCACATTTTGCCATTAAACATATTACTTATTTTTTTGTACAGTTTGCATTTGGAGAGCTGTTTTATATACTGGAAAGTTAGCATATATCTATTTTTCTATTCGACTGAATAGCTTTATAAATCATTTTCGTTTTAAAAACTCAGGAAAATGCGAACGCATAAATTGATTAAATAAATTTAAGCAAAGGCATATTTTGAAAGTTGGTGGCTAGAGGTACGTAATCCATGAATACAGATTAAATGCATTAAAATATTAGGAAAATGTGAGCGTAATGCATGAATGCAAATTAAATGCATTAAATGACATCTGGCTGGAGGTGAACGCGCTGGAGTGGCTTGGTGACCATGCATGGACAGGGTACTTTGGTCATTTAATATAGAGTTAAGCCACTTGCTATGCATCTTTATTACTTTGTGTGTGTTGTTTTTGTGTTATGTAAGCCTGTGTTCTCAAAACCTAGATTCTGCAATTGCTTTGAGCTTTTTCTCTATGATGAAAGCATACAGGATAAAGGAATTTTGTGAACTATTATAGTTAATGTGCTCATAGGCACATATGCAAAACATGGAAACATATACAAGGGAAGTGAATTGTTCAAAAAAACTCCTCAAAGAAATGTGGTCCCATGGAATGCAATAAGTGTTCACAATGGACACTTTAGTTTTTGAAGACTTTAGTTTTTGCATGTTAACTTTGTCAGATAATGCAATTTGGCATGAACAAAGTTGAAGCCATAACATGAACAATAGAACTATTCAACAGTGAACTCTATGCTTGTAATAATTATTGGAAAAGCTGTAAATGCCATAGATGAAATAATATGAATAAAATTCTAGTTTCTGGTTTTCTTGAAATGCAATGGAAAAACTGCTATAAAGGCATAAGACAAGGTTGTGTAACATATTGCCATTCCTGTATCTAATTTCTTTGGAGGTGAATGCTTTACACATTTGATTGCAATAGTAACATGTCTATGAAAATGGGACAATAGAGATCATAATTCAGTAGTTTTTAGTGTGAGTATATATGTATCCTGATACATATAAGCTCGATCTGGCATTTATGAAAACAACTGCTATGTACAGTGGAAGAGCTAATTAGTGTTACTATATGCGATATCCATATAACATAATAAATTGGTACAAGGCTAGAGTAGCGCATCCATAAATACATGGACGCATGTATACGCAGTTGCATACAGGGATACGTAGAAGCTTAGATGAATACATGTATACATGAATATGTGCATATGTGCATATGGACATAGAGGCATATATACATGTAAATATGCATATATGCAGCGAAAGCAACATATGGATTTGTGTATACAGGAGTGTACTCTATACATTAGAATGCATGATGGAAAAGTGACTATAAAGTACAATGCATAAAAGCAGGGGCGAGACTTGGTTGCATTAACAGCATAAAATGAAAAAAGCCAGAGGAAAATAATCATTTATTGTCTCAAGTAACTTGTTAATGGGTCTAGAGTGTGCAACCATAACAACTTCCAGTTGGTCACCATAAAGTCTTGAAAACGTAAGAATCAGAAAGCAAATATTGGAAAAGCTAGGAAGAACAGAATGCAAAAGGGAACATTTAAACTATATAGTTTGAATGGCATTATGCATGGAGGGGTAATAATTATTGAACATATATGTCAAACATACATAGAGAACCATTGTCTTCATAGGTACAAAAACAAAATTAGAGTTTCAGATGTCCATATTCGTGAAGACTTTAACATAGTAACCTATAGAAGTGTCTAAATGTATAATAGCAATAGAGTTTTTTAAAACCAAAGATGTCTTTAACATGTGAAAACCAGTGAAATGTCATGGAGCATGGAAAGGAAAAAAAGTAAAAGTCTGAACAATGTAAATTTGTGCTCCTGTATTGCTAGTTTCCTGTAAAGCCAACAAAATGCTATGTATTAGAAACATAGTTTGTATGGATAGTGATTTGAGGTGCTGGTTCACAAGAGAAAAAAGTTTACATATGAATGACTTTATTACCTTCTGGTGATGTTTCCTGTCTATTTGTCAATGCAAATGGCTTCAACAATGGCATTGTTTTGGTCAAGGCTAAATGTCCTTCAACACTGAAGTCTCGTAGGATGAATATCACTGCTGACTTGTCCTTGATATAGTCTTCATAGCTGAGCCTTTGCAGTGTGGGCAATAGACGGTGCATGGTGACTTGGTCAATTAAAGACTGAATTGTTTGATTGTCATAAGTTGTTATGGTAGTTTTAAGTTGTAAACATAATGTATAATTGACTTGCTGGTTGCACTGTTTACAGTGAGCAGTTTTTTCTTGGAGTGTGCCATAAGCAGCGAATTTGAATTTGCATTTTGGACAGCATGCATGAAATGGATTGGAAAATTCATTTGTTGCTTTTAGAGTACCAGAAACCTATAGATTATGGTTCAAAGTTGTTAGAGGAGACAAAAATACAAGTTTGGATTCACTAGTTTTTTTTAAAAAGAATGTTGTTACCTTGAAAGTTGAATGTAGTAGGCTGTTGAGTTTTTCCAAGCTTCTTTTGTCATTCAAGGTACAGATGAATGTTGATCGACATGTGTGAAATGTGTTCTTCTGATCTGTTGTTCTTACAACATTCTTGAAAAGCATTGTAGGTGTTTTATTTGTATGCAACTGGTCTTCGAGTGCAAAGTATTGTTGCTCATATGTTGACCATAATAGCACCTACAATTGAATGAGAGAATTAGATTTTGTTACGGAAATTGTTATAGAGACCACTGTAGAACATTAAAAGGTTGAAACTAAAAGAAGAGGTAAAATTTCTGTAGACCGAAATACCTATGCTCTGTCTATGTCAGTGTGGCCATCTTTGATGTCAACTGCAAATTGGGTACCCATTTTCCTGGCACCAACTACTAGCGCAACTATTGTGCCAACTAGGTACTCATTTACAGTTGTTAGCAATTGGCTGATAGTCGTGCTTGGAATGAATTTGTACTCTTGACAGAGGCAGGGGATGTTTTCAGTGGTGCTTATGTCTGTTAAGATCAAAATGCAATCACAGTCACCTCTGTCATAATCTGTCCTAGGTGCAACTTGGAAATCTGAGATTGAAATAGCTGATCCCGGGACTATTTTAGGCTCATGTTGATACACAAGGTTTCCACTAACATTTAACGTGATTGTCATTTCTGCTTTGTGATCTGTCAGATCAGCATGTAGCATTTCCCATGTTTTGTTGGCCTTATCCAGTGTTGCTTTGTAGACAACAAGGACATCACCTTGGAAGGTGTCTCCAGCTCTTTTTGCATTTAGCTGTTCGATTGAAACGATCTTAGGTTTCTTGACTCTTGTCCTACAAGGAACAAGGATAATGTCAATTGAATGCTAATTTAATATTAGCAAGCTAGGCAAATGGCGATACAATGAAGAACCAAGTACTTTACCGTTGTGCTGACTCTTCTTGTGCAATTTGCACCTATTTTGCTTGTCTTTTTGACACATCTTTTGGTGTCCTGCAAAGAATTGGAACAATGTTATTCAAATATTTATGATTTGGGTGAATGAGTATGAAGGAATAATACTATGAGCACTTTATCGTTGTGTTGATTCTTCTTGTGTAGTTTGTATTTGCTTTGACTGTCTTTTAGTTTCATCCATAGATCTCCTACAAATAATGGATATAGCATTGGAAAAGACATTGCAATGCATAAAGGTGATATAAGGCTATAAGTTCTATAAAGTTGAATTTGTCTATTGGGCAACATGCAATTCTAGGAAAATTGGATTGTGATCAGTCCAATATGCTTCTGATATATAGATAGAGCATATATTTGTAGTCGTGTTGGACCAAATGTGATCAATGACTATGTTGCCAATGTTGTGTTGTTGGTTTAACATAAATTGTATATTGTTCTGTTGCATATAACTGTGGAGCATTTTTTTGCTTCTGCTTTCTGAAGACATGTCGACATTAAAATCGCCTAAAATGTACAACATGTTTTCTGAATTTGTGGATCCAATAATTATTTGCAAGATTGCGATTACTTCATCTATGGCAGTTGCAGGTCTTGCATAAATATTACAAACATTGAGTTCATTGCTAGATAGCATTACTGTTGATGTGATGGCTTCAATATTTGAGGTTTCATGTTGTGTTATTTTTGACAAGAGTAAATGTTTCTTAGTTAAAGTTGCTATGCCATGTATGTTATGTATAGAGAAGCTATCAAAACACTGTAGCAAGGTATTTAGCTCGAAGGGATGCATATGTGTTTCTTGGAGACATAAGATATCAGATTGCATTATGCCATAGTCATTGACAATGTCTTCTGCATGTGCTTTTAAGCTACGAGTGTTCAATGTACATAGGAGCAAATGTGATTTGTTTTTTGAACGTGTGTTTAGATTATCAAGTTGCCATTGTGCACATGTCTGAAGATGAGACATTTCTAGTTGTATTTTGTCTTTAACTTTGAAGTTTTTTGTAGTTAAAGGTTGTAACAAAAATAATGATTCTACTGATTTTGTTCGTGACAGAGTTGTATAGGTTAGTCCATGTTGTCTAATGCCTGTGGGATCAAAAGCCAAGGCCTCCATTGTTAATCCTTGGGATCGATGTATGGTTCGTGCACATGCTACTTGTACTGGGAATTGTTTTCTAGTTGTAATTTTCTTGTTTATTGCTATTTTCTAGATTGGCCTAGCAATGCGTTGTATAGGCACCCAGTCTTTGTCAATGATAGTAGAATAGCAGTGTGCTAGTTTTGTGCGCTGCTGATGTCCAATTGATGGGTCATTAAATTTAATCTAGACAATATCAATATTGTTTTGTGCTGTATATGCTTTAAAAATTCCATCTGAACCGTTGACGAGGCCATCTTGAACATTGTAATTGCCTGCATAAAGCTCAACAAGAATGTTTGGTTTCAAGCATATTTGTGATGGGAGTGTCATTGTGTGACTGTACACTCGTATTGCATTAAGGTCCTCGTGAACTTCATCTATTGCATCTAGCACAATCATTTGGGTTGGAATGATTGATAACATTTTGTTGTTATGTGCTTGAACGTCTATTCTCCTATAGAAAAGGCGTGGAAGCAATGGATCTAATGGTACAGGACGAAAGCAAATTTTGTTGATATAGTCTATGTCATGAGTTGTCTGAATGCCTACTCGTAGTCTATTAAGGATTGAAATAAATATTTCATCTTTTTGTCTCATGGTAGTCACTAATGAATAGCATTTTATGTGGTCTTTCCAGAAACTATAAGGAATTAATTCAATTGGAGTAGGCCTATTTTCGAAAACCACAGAGTCAAGGATAGGTTGTGCCTGGTAAAGGTCACCACAAAATATGGTGTCAAGGTTCCCAAAGTATGTTGTAGGCATTTGCATTATGTCTCGTAGTCTTCTATCAATATACCGTAAAAATGTTGAGCCAACTAATGATATCTCGTCTATAAGAAGTATGCACAATTGATCATAGTGCTTTGACATAGTGTCAAGTACTTCAGTGTTCAGTGGCAGGAATTCCGATGTATTAAAAGGTATGTGAAATGTTGAATGTAATGTGAATCCCCCTATGTTATATGCTGCTTTACCTGTATATGCAGTTAATAAGCCCTTGGGTTTGTCTGGATTATTGTCAACAGAATTGCTATACATGCAAATGAGAGCTTGGTAGATGGCTTTTGCTGTAAAAGTCTTTCCTGTTCCAGCTCCTCCAGTCAAAAACAAGTGCAATGGCTTTTGTGGATTTTTCATCTTTTTTATGAGAACATCCTTAACAATTGCTTGTTGTTCTTTATTTAACATTCGTCTTAATTTGTAGTATTCATTGTTATCTGTAATCTATGGGTGCTTTGTAATTTCAAATCCATTGGAGTACGTGGTCTTTGGGTTAGAATGACCTATGTTTGGAAGGTTTGTTTGAATGTCATATAGTTCTTTATGGGAAAGCTTTGTTTGCATTGGCAGGTCAATGAGCTTTTCATCTTCAAGAGATTGAACATCATTAATAGCTTTGTTAATGTCACCCCATGCGGAGTTTGTGCTGTGGATGAACTTTGCACTGTTTGTTTGAATGGTTTGTCCATGGTACATGTATGCATGTTCCCAAGAGTCAAAGTTTTGTTTGAGTGTATGCTCATTAATGGTAAATGGAACATAGAGAACCAATTGCTCTCTAAAATGATTCTCTATATCAAAGTGTTTGTTGAAATTGATAAACCGTACCACATTTGGTTTGGCCTTTGGTTCAATTGTAGCACCGTATTTGTTGTATCTTGAAACAAATTTTGCAAGACATATGTCCACCATTGTTTCAGGACGTTTTAAATAGTAGTCTATAATAGATTTCGCAAGAACGTTTTCTGATTCATCTGGCTCATTGCTCAATTGTTTAACAGATTTGAGTATAAATGTGCGATCATTGTCAGATCGCGTATCAATGAATATACATTTTCTTGAACTGTAATTTAATGGCAATGACAGAACAATATGTGCAACTTGTTGTGATGACATTTGTTGCAAGTTAAGCATGGCATTTCCAAGTTTACTTACCATTCGTATTGCATCAATATTGTCTTTCTTGTGGTCTGTACGTATTCTTTTGAATGCATATGTCATTGACTTGTCTACTTTTGCAATATATGAGCTACAGTACACAGCAGCAGCATATGCATTCAAGACAAATTGTGCATCTGTAATAGCCTTCCAAAGAGCTGGAATTTTCCTTGAAAAACTATTGTTCCATATTTGTGATGGTTTTCTTTGTAAGAAAAGCGTAGGCCTGTTTAATGTTGAGCTCAAAGCTTCAATGTATTCATTGTCAGTTAAGTTCAATTCTTTTAAGAACATTTGAAAAGTGAATGTTTTGTCATAGTTTTCTTTTTAGAGTTTTGAAAAGATGTCAGTGGCATTTGCAGTTATCGCTTCAGTCTTTTGGACTATTGGTAAAAGTATAGTTGACTTTTGCATTGGTGGGAAAGGAAAATTGTACCTACAAAGTTGTTTTCTTGATCTCTTGCATTTCTTTGTATGATGGTGTTTGTGTAGCATTGCCAAAGGAAGTTCCAAATTTTCAGTGTCGCAAGTAATATACTTATCGACAAAAGCTATGATGTCCGTGTTGTTATTTTCTGTGTAGATCGGTGCATTTTTAACCCATATGAGAAAATGATCATGTTCGTTTCCTCGATTTTGGAACTCAGTGACTGAGAAGTAATCAATGACATTTCCAAAGAAAGAGTCATATGTAAGTATCAATTTTTTTATTGCATTGATTCTATGTTTATAGTAACGTGCACAAGTTATAGGATCTTTTTTTATTAGTTCAAATTTGTCAACGTGTGTTGGCTGATTAGATTCTTGATGGTTTTGTGCTGATTGGTGTAGATTGTGCAGCTCTTGTAATGTTTGAATTAGTGGATCCCAATTTTGCTCAGCACTAGAGAAAGTGATGAAAAATGTCGATGGTCCTAGTTGTCGAATCATAGCAAATACATTTTTCTTAAGTTGTTGTGAATAGTCTGGAGAGATTCTTATTCTTTTGAAATCAACATATCCAATATCTGATTTAAGAATTTTTTCTAGGTTTGGTTTGTGTTTAATGTCTTTCGCAAATAGCTTTCGCCCTTTTAACTGGCCCTTGCGGATTCTTATTGTCATTGTAGACAATACTTGTTCTATTAGTACCTTTATAGCTTTGAAAAAAATG